>JAQFZX010002508.1:0-18607 GCA_034682405.1 Hydroisotoma schaefferi | reverse complement strand
CGGGTTATCCAGACTGGTTATCTTATCATATTTTTTTAATATTCCAGGGGTTCGTGAAGGTGGTGAAGAATAAGGCTTACTTTAAGCGTTTCCAAGTGAAGTTCAAGAGGCGTCGGGAAGGGCGAACTGATTACTACGCTAGGAAAAGGCTTATCGTCCAAGATAAGAACAAATACAATACTCCCAAGTATCGTATGATTGTCCGATTTTCAAACAAGGATATCACTGCTCAAGTAAGGGAACTTTTTAGACAAAAAAGAGTGATAAATTGCATGCCAAGTACTTTAAACAAAATGTATTGTATGTTTTTTTGCAGATCGCTTATGCCCGTATTGAAGGGGATGTGGTGGTTTGTGCGGCCTACTCTCATGAGTTGCCTCGGTACGGAGTTAAGGTCGGATTAACCAACTATTCCGCTGCTTACTGTACTGGTCTTCTGTTGGCTAGGAGGGTAAGTAACTTTTAGATTTAATTTAATGACAATATTCTACTTTTTGATGGGCCTTGAGAGGTTGTATTTATTGGCATTTTGTTTTCTGTCTGTAGTTGCTAAAGAAGTTGGGTCTAGATGGGATCTACGAGGGTCAAAAGGATGTAACGGGAGAGTACTATTGTGTCGAGGAGGCTGACGGTCAACCTAAACCCTTCCATGCCGTTTTAGATGTAGGTTTATATCGAACGACGACTGGAGCTAGGATTTTCGGAGTTCTTAAAGGAGCTGTTGATGGTGGGATTGACATTCCTCACAGGTATTTTTTAACATTGACCATGACCTTGTGACCTTTGTACTAGTGGAAGGGGAGCATGGTAGTTAGAAGGTTGGTTCCAGCAATGTTTTAATGTCTGTTTTTATTGTTAGCGAGAAGAGGTTCCCCGGGTGGGATAATGAGGGTAAGGAGCTGAATGCGGAGGTCCACCGGAAACACATCCTTGGTCAACACGTTGCCGACTACATGAAGGCCCTTTTGGATGACGATGAAACGGCCTTTAAGAGGCAGTTCTCTAAGTTCATTAAGGAAGGAATTGTTGCCGAAAACGTAAGAATTGTGATTTAAGTTTAGAGATGTTGTTTGTAATTTCCGTAATTTAATGTATTTTTTTCTGTTTTAGCTTGAGGGGCTCTACAAGAAGGCCCACGCTGCCATCCGCTCCAGCCCCGAATCCCAGAAGAAGAAGGATACCTCCAAGATCAAGAAGAAGAGATGGAACCTGAAGAGACTGTCTGGTAAGGTGAAGAAACATCACGTTGTCCAGAGAAAGGCCGCTTTCCTCAAGAAGATCGAGGAAGAGAAGGCTCGTAGTTAAGTCACTCGCCAATACAAAAAAGTTTATCACTCTTTTGACTAACCTGAAATCCCACGGTTGATGGTTATTATTGTAACTTGGTTGAGAGAGGAATAAAACTCTTCGTTATCACAAGAAAATAGTCTGACGGACGACGTATTACATAATTTACAAGTAATTTCGTATTCATCCATTTGTTTAGCACATATTAGAAAGGTCGTAAACAGAGAGAACAAATGGGTCAGTTATTTTTAAATGGTTCGGGCATATTTCATTTCAGAAAGCAAATATTTTATCATGCAACCAAAACGTGGACCAGGGCCAAGCTAAGCCTCACCATCGTTAAATGTCAATAGTTCAAAGTTCAAAAACTTTTTTACGAGTCAAGTGTATCAGATCGGATTACGAAGTAGAGGCCTGGTTTTGCAGCATATTCGTTGTAGGACATGTGAGCATTTGCTAAATGTCTATGAAATAAATACTCATTTCGGCACGTATTCAAGGGAAAATGACTACATAAAGGTTTATTGATTGGTTCTGTTAATTGAAAATACAGTAGGAGTTGAAGAAGCTCTAGTATAATTAAATCTACGGCGGCCACAGCGTTACAAACGTTATTGTTATTATAGTACACAATCTTATTGGATTATTATTATTTTTCTATTTATCTCATGGCTTTTTGCGATTTCGTCTACCGGAGGGATTGGCATTGACAAGATATGACAAATCTTCGTCGTCATCCTCCTCTTCGTCTGCGGGTTTCCGGTTGAGCCTTCCTGCCTTGGCGTCTGTGACAATCCCCCAAACTTCTATTATAAAGTCGTCCGTGAAACCAAAAGACTCAAGTTCAGAACTGTCAATTGCTTCGGCCAAGTCCATAGTGTTCGTTTTTTCGGATGCTATTTCCCAGATTTGAGAGGCTAATGAAAAAATATTGGGCAGTTAAACTTTAAAACACTAAATTCACTTTTCATTTCATTTTAAAGCAAAGGATAAATAACGATTATTATAATTACATAAATCTGTATCGTTAATTCCCATAAAACTCTCCAACAGCTTGTTAATCTTGTCAATGGCTCCTTGGGTGTAATCGTCCGGCTGGAATTAATTGTAAAAAAGGGTTTTTAGTCAGTTTGACTTTTTGGAAAACTCACTAGTACAAGTTTTTGACAATTAGGAACGCTTTCCAAAGCTTTAATAATATAAATCCAACATTTATGAACAAACAAGAAAGGTTAGCGTTAGCGTGAACATTTTCTAAACTACAGCTTTTTCAGGGCATGAAAACTACTACCAAACTTGATTTTTGACCAACATTTCAACGCAAAGTTCTTAAGTTTGTAGTAACTTTAGCAGGTTCTTTTAGACTTTTAGATTAATGTTAAAAACTTACAGCTTCCTCAATTCTGGCTGGACCATTGTTCCTGAATCGTAGCGTTTCCTTCCCACTACCGTAACTCTTTCCTTTACCCTTCTTCCCGTCACTTTTCGGACCTATGTTTGCTACACAATTACCAGACCAAAAACAGCATTGAAACGTAACAGTTTATGCACTTTTAAAATTCTCATATCCCAAGATAAGTTAGAAATACATACAGAATCCAGCACGGAGGGGTTCGATAAGCCTAATCACAAAAGTGGTTCCTACAGGGATTCCTTTGAGATATTTGGCCACGTCAACGTGTCTCCAGCCAACTAGACTTGTGTCGTCTATTTTTTCGATGTGATCTCCGACCTAAAATACGCAACAGTCCATTTTATAATTACCTTACGGAGTTCTCTACAGTATTTCCCCGAAAATGTAGGTTTTAAGAGTGGGGCTACTATTTGAGGGAGGCTGTAATTCGGGGATAACGGTAGCTAAGTAGAATGTTCATTGTACAACAACAGGACTGTAATTCATTATATTAAACCCCGTCCCCTTCAAATTGGCTGGAAGTTTCTTTCTACCTGTATGGCTTTATTAATGTGAATGATGCTCCCTTCCTTGATCCGTTTTATGAAGGCATATCCGGTCCCATTATCCGTTATCGTCAGTCCAAGGGCCTCCTCTGTTTTTGTAACTTCAACCTCTTTCTTTGTCCCTGAAAATAAGCCATCCATAATAAAACCCCATGCTTAATTCCTTAATTTGAGCTGTCATTACTTCGTGAGAAATAATACCTTTTCTGTGGACAAAAATAAAGTCATCGAGGCAAAGTTGGGCACTAAGAAGGCAGTCCATGTCCACACGATGGGTGTTCAGGGTACAAAAGAGGATCTGCAAGCACACAAAATGCAAAAAAAATGAGTAAAAATAAAACATTCATCAGTTTCTTCACTGTCCATCCTTGGTAAAGACGTTAAATAGACTTGATTCGTTCAAGTTCAGATGAGCCAAATGAGCTAAATGTCATTAAAATATTATACAAAAAACCCGTAGCATTCTAATCTCTGAATTGGTTCTGTTAAGCATTGATTTTTTTAGGAAATTATATCCCGAACTACTGTCAATAACTGCCATTCTACATGCTTTCTATCTACAACCTGTGGAATCACTTAAACTCAGAAAGTGGAGTGACCCCGTCGAAACTACATTCTTCAGTTATTTATTTGATTAACTTGTATATTTTTTTATAAAAATGCAAATCGTTCCACTCATTATTAAACTTCAACCACGAACTTCTGTGGTTTGAGTTTACGGGATACGGGGACGGTATGCATATTATTACTAACAAAGCTCATGTTTCTAATTTGTGCTAGCATATCTAAACGCTTCTGTGCTTGTATCTTCTTGTTACGTAGCAAGTTTCCATCCGGCTTTGTTTTAAACTTCTTGATGAACCACTCTAGGGGAATTATTGAGGTTTATGTGAAATATTAAAGGGACATTTTTATATAATAAAATAAATAGAAGATTGATGCTTTACTTTACTGACTTTCAGGATTCAGGAAAGGGATCACCTTGTCAAGATATTGAAACAGAGTTGTTATAAATATTAATTATTACTATAAATGTTTGAGAAAGAGGTACGGATTTATGAATTAATAGTGTCTCCGGGGCTGCTACTTTAAAACGAGGCAGTATTACTACTGAGGAAACTATTTCAAAAATTCCAACGGGGGACTATTTTGAGAATTCCATGCAGGGATAATATTATAATCCAATGGTTGTGTATTTGGATTTTGGATAATTCCATGGAGCAACTATTTTAAGAATTCCATAAAGGATTACAATTTTTTTTTATGACCAACTATTTCGAGAATAAAGGGTAATTACTATTAATTACAAGACAACATGCACAAAAAGCGTAGGCGAAGCGTTGGATAGTGTGAGCATAATTTCACGCCTGGATGACCTTAACAAGTAGGTCTCTGATCTCTAAAAGATTAGTTGCAGAAAGGGAATTTTATACTCAAGAACTTTACAACTTCCATTGTTTATATCATCTTGTTAAAAATGGGCTTTCTTAACGCTGTACCACACGCTTACTCATGTTCATGCTGATTACTCCATAAAAATGTCAATTGCAGACTGTTCTATGAACAATGATAAGCAGTATTTTAGGATTGTATTCATCATAATTTGCTAACTTACATACAGGTAAGCATGTTCAAGTAGTAGTAAGCAATAATAATAATAGTACTAGTAGTAGTAGTAGTAGTAGTCGTAGTAGTAGTAGTAGTAGTAGTCGTAGTAGTAGTAGTAGTCGTAGTAGTAGTAGTAGTAGTAGTCGTAGTAGTAGTAATAAATTGTAAATGTTGAAGAGATTTAGGGCGAGGATTGAATTTAATGGAACAATTGGTTCAAGGCGGAAACGGACACTTCCGTCTCTACAAAAAAGTAGACATCAAAATAAAAAGTTTTACAATTATTTACTTTAGACTATTCTATCTACGTTTAGTTATGGGTCGGTGTTTATTTACTCAGTTACCCTCTGGTTAGCATTGCATATTGCATGTATCTTTCTATGCAGTTTCAACTACAAAATATTTTACCAAAAGTTTCGAATTGACTGAGTAATGACTAAAGGAAGGAAGGGGACTTGGAACTTTGGATGACGGAAACTGGCTTCCTTAATTTAGGAAGTGTTTGCAATTGAAATTATATTGAGATTGGAATACTAATCAAAATTATGGGTTTCATGATTAACAGTTGGAAGTTTTAACTGAGAAATAAATGTAGAATATGATTTTTTTAAAGTACATGAAGTAATGGAAGCCTTATATGTTGCTTTACGATTTTTTTACTTGGAACGGAACAGAATATATGATAATGAAATAGGGATGTAGGTATAATTTTAGGTTTAAGCAGTAAATCGGATCCCGGAGGTAACAAAAGATACTATTAAGTTAAAAAAAATTGACAGATGGTCATGCCGAAGTAATCATGTTCCCAGTTCCCGTGTCTATTACCCAAACAAGTGCAAGTGGTTAGCACGATAAGGAGTAGTTCTAGCTTTTAGACGCTTTTATGCTACTTTTTGAAAGGGAGTAAATAACCAAATCGAAATTAAAATAAGTGAGCAAGACTGTATAAAATAGTAGTAAAGTTAAACTACGGTTAGTAGTAGTAGTAGTAGTAGTAGTAGTAGTAGTAGTAGTAGTCGTAGTAGTAGTAGCAGTAGCAGTAGCAATAGTAGCAGTAGTTGTTAAAATTCGTTGAGGAGATCTATTGAGTTTGGTCAACCAAGCTTGTCCGTTTTGTCATGTCGTCGCCGTTCATCCTAGATTCCATTACCCTTTCACTACCAATGTTTGCTATTTTTCTATGCAGTTCAACATAAACTTGAATTTAACGAAATAAAAATAAAGTAGTAGAGGATGGTTTAAAAAAACAACTCCACGTTTCCTAAACAAAGTTCAATGATCAGCGAACAAAAATTATTCAAGAGCACAAAAGTAATACACGATAATAGAACCACTTGTTGGTCTTTACTAGCTCAGCGATTGCAAATAAATCATGGGGCTTTTATAACTTCTTAAACAACAACTAGACAACGCTGCGACTGATATTGAATAGCTGAAGGTTATGCAATGCATGCATGCATGGACTTTGTGCATGGACAATAATTTTAATGTTAAATCATCATCATATCATTGGAGTTTACAAAAAAAAACAAGCAGGAAATGATGATTTTGCACAGTCAGTCCGATATCAAAAAGGATTTATAGTAATTCATAGTTATTAACCGTAGAAAAACAGACCTCCATGCAGACCAAATATCGCAAAATGTAATATCTCCAATCTTACTTTTTATTATTTTATTTACAGAGTCCGAAAAAAGTGCTTGTATTTCTTTAAATAAAATAAAAATCTTTCGTCTCGAATTCTTAATGGGCAGGATGCTAATTTTAACGATTTTTTGAAGCAATAAAAGCAAAAAGGCAGCCTACTATAATCCAAGAGTTGTAAAACACGATATAGCTAGTAGCAAATGGTCCGGGCTACTAATTGTCGGGTCATTAATAACAAATTAAGATAATAACGAAAAGATTTTGACTACAAAAAACTCTTCAAAAACTTACATCTTGATAAGGAAAGTCATAGCAGTCTGCAATTTTCTGGTATAACTCCTTAACATTGGCAAATCCTGAAATAAGGCCGGTAGGGCTGCCTTGAGCTTGTTGGCAATGAAAGACCAATTTAGGTTTGGAAACTCCTCCAGGACCATTTGTAGAATTCCCAGTCGATCCTCCCATTTTCTCACTCTCATCCTGAATACCCGAACTACTCACCACTTTATTCCCTAATTTATTTCCAACACTTTTATTACTTTTGAAACTTCCATTACTCCTGCTACTGTCGTAAGCACTGGGGGAGTGGTTGTTGTTTGTATTTATGGGTGGTTTGACGACACCCCCAGAACCATTAAGGTCAGTCCTTGGGGGTGGGGTTGGACCCTTTGAACCCTTGTTGAATAGAGGCATCTTTTCCAGAGTATACTAGCTTATTTAGGAAGGTAGCTCCACGGAAATCCTTCCGTTTTTCAGTTAAAAATACGCTTGGACTTTAACACTTTAAAACTTCATTCAGAATTTTTCAGCAGCCACTAGATTGCCAAATCTGTCCATGATGATTTTGTATGCTTATCTTTGCACGTTGACAAATCAATAGCCTTGGGATTTACTATTGTCGCATAAATATAGTTACTGAGGGTAATGATATTTCTACAACAGGGTAAAGTATGTATAATTTATGCTGCGTAATCGTTCATATCGTAATCGATAGGCTGTAATTACTTACTCCAGCTTTGAACAGGATTGAGCTAAATTATCAGATATCAGTAGTCACACTATCTGGAGCTGGAGCTGGAAGATATCGTCATCCGATTCATGGCTAAGTTAGTAAATTATACCACTAAAAGGTATGGTTAGAAAATGCAGGATTTATTCCGAGGACAAAACAATAACCAACTCAACCAGAGTATGCACTTTATACTTAGGATTCAATCGTTAAAAGTTTATGGATGAATGGAACATGAATTGATGGGGAGAAAGTGGTGGATTTATTATTATTATTATTATTTCGATTCAAAGCTATTCTGTGTACTTTTATGAAGCTGATATAATCAAGTAATTGAGTAAAGTTCTGGCAATTTTTAGGCGTTCTAGACGGCCAACTGGGTAAGCTTCTCGCAAATCCGGTACTTCACTAGCTTCTCAGTAATTAAATTGGCATGCATTAAAAATAAACGTTATCCTGTGTATATGGAGAGGATTTTAAAATGGAATGATTTATCAATCAATCGATAAACTTGATAAGGTTTCAGTAGGAATAAATGTACCTATGAACCACCAACTTCTATGGAACAATGCTTGAGAACGAGGAATGCTAAAAATGTCATTGGCTTTGATATTTTTTGATAAGAATAAAACTGGTGATGTGTAAAACTTGAAACTTCCATTAACTCGTTTAATATTAATAAAGTTTACTTTAAAAAAAACACACAAAAGCAAGTCAGCTCAGGTAATATTAAAAATACGATACGAGAATTGAATAAAACTTGAAGAACTGACGTGACTGTCTGTCTCTAAGTTTGGGAAATGAAGTAAACCAAGGGTGAATTATTGGGACATGAAACCAAAGTTAATGGTAGTGAGAATACCTTCTTTATTGGCTAATGTACGTACTTTTTAACGTGGTGATAATACCATTACACATACCACGACGATGTTATAATATAATTTGGGTTAAATGAGGTAATACTTACTTAGTAGGGATTCTAGACTATTAATAATAAAAATACGCGTGTATAAATAAGTAACTGGGGATCTTGATCTAATTGATTGGAACTACTACTGGGCTTATACTTTACTGTTTTTTTGTGGCTTAAAGCTTCTTATTATTATAATGTCCTATGCAGAATTGGGTATAGGATTCCCTTTCCTTTATAGCACGGATATACTTACTTACATGGACTGTTGTAATTAATTAGAAGGAATCGTGGTGATTACGGCTAATCAGATTTGTCGATTTGCATGACTCCTAACCACAACCACGAGGAGTTTAGCTAAGGTAATTTAATTAGGACTTTGTAAGATTTTGATGGGATGCCAAGTGTGTTTTAGGAGTAATTTTAGTAGTAGTTGTGTAGGAACTTGGGTAAAGCACTCGTAATACTTTTTTGTATTGCGAAATATCTCTCTCTGTAATACTGAAGCCAACGTTAAGGCTAGCGTTGGTTTTGTGCAGACTAGCTTTATATCCTGACACTGAGTGACTGACTCTTAAAAGTAGGATGGAGAGGAAGTCTGTATTGTATGTAACGCTTTAGCTTTGGTAGGTGAGTGAAGTTTAGTGCTAGAATATTGCCAATTGTGTTTATATGTAACAAATAAGGTGAACTAGAAGGTGTAAAAGACAATGGACGTGTACAGATTTCCCAATGATGGAATAAAATGCGTGTAACAAAACAATCGTTATTGTTCGGGTTTGAATCTAACTTAAGTACAACTACAACTCTATCGATATAATAATGGGGACGGGGGAGGTTTGCTCAGCTAAGCCGTACATTTTTAGTATTTTCAGGAGTTTTTTACTGTCAGAATCTTTAGGAATTTTAGGGTTTGAGTTTTTAAGGATTTTAGGTTGGCCTTTAAGGAATTTAGGATCGAGTGAACCATCATTCGCTTTGCTTACGATCTTGATGATTTCATGTTGAATTAAACCCATATATTAACCAGAAATAAATTCCGATAAATCAAAAACAGAACGCTATATAGTTTAAACTCTAAGTTGCATTCAAAACCTGAATAAATGAATGGTCTTTTCAAACCCGGTGTTTTTCTTTCTCTAAAATCACCAGCATCGACCACCGTCGAAACCAAAAACTCGGTCTAGTGAAACTACAAAAAAACACGAGTAAAATCTCCTAAATGCGTTAGACACGAACTTCATAGTGCATAAGTTACAAATATCCTTCGCATCATCATCATACCTAAAGTTTAGTAAAAATGGGTTCAACCACCAGTTGCTAAAGAATACGCTTTTTTATTAACCAGCCAACAAACAAGAGTTTGCAGACTTACAAAAGCCAAAAGAGTTTTATTTTTACTTATTAACTGAACTAAAGTGCTTTAAAAGCTAAGCAGCTACCACTCTTCCTTGCTAAACATCATCCGACAATAGGCTAAAGATAAGGTGTACGTTGATGCTTTTTATTAAATAATTTGTACGGACGGATATAGGAAATCCCTCTACTTCTATGTTTTATGATAAGCTTGGCTTTTATTCAAGTAAATACCCCTTCCTGTAACTCGTACTTTTTAGTTATCGTTCCTGATCTCTGTGCTATTTATTTTTTTACCTGATACGAGGGAGGATATGAGGAGGGATCATTACCTGAACCTCTATTTTAAGCCCTCTTCAGCATGGGAGTTTATTATTACGCTTAGTTAATACTCTTCAACTCATAATCTAAATCTCTTTTAATCCCATGGGATTTAAGCCATGGATATGGATTTACCATTCACATTCCCACTTGTATACTGTCTACTTGTAGCTCTACTAAATCTACAAATCATTAGATATTTAAAAAGGGTTATGAGATGATAGTTGATAGTCTGGGTGGATCAAGTAAATACGTAAGGGTAGGGATTCTCGGATGATGGAGGGAATGGAAGTTGGATTAAAATAATTAACAGATAATGCATAAGCAAAGTTAAAATGTAGTTTACTGAAAGAATGGTGGTGTTGGACAGCATTTGTTTTGGGACAATATTGTTAGATCCGATGGATGGATAGATTTAGAAAGAAACATTATTATTTAGAGTTCTTGAAAAATAAAGAAACTGCTCTTGACATTCATTGGAAAATGTTTTTACTAAAGTCCACTGGACCCCATTGAGATCAGCAGAATGCAGAAAAATATCTTGTCATGCAAATATTTTTTTTTAAATTATTTTTCCCATGCTAATTTAGGTAACGGGACATTCGACTGCTAATAGTGGGTTCCCCTTAGGCTTTTAGGCTAAGCTGTGCCAAAAATACGAACCGCAAGCAAAATTAAATGCAACTTAAATGTAAATCAGTGCCAAAGTAGAGTAGAATTTCTAGCATTTCAGAAGATAAAAACTTCAAAAGATGATTGCAGTTTGTCATCGTCATGATAGATAATAAAATATAAATATTTTACACATAGGCAACCAGGATACAGTATTTCTGCACAGAATGGAGTCTTACTTGACAAGGTTTGTTTTGTTTGATGGATTTAGGAGGATCCCATCCATAAAGATAATCCTCATGTCTCATGATGAAATTAAATCCAATTAGTCGAGTCTAAAGAAGAAAAGTAAAGTGGATAACATGCAGTGTTTCTTTTATCAAAGTAAAAAATGAAACCTTAGAAGAGATAAACGACAAGTCATATCCTGAAGAAATATATCTTTTTGTCATCTCACCCTTTTTCAGTTGAAGGGTTATTGAATAAAGCTTATACCGTATTTCCGGAAATTACTCCCCCGGGGGAGTTCATTTTCAAAGCAAAAATTAAAAAAACTTTTAACATGGGGAAGATAGGGCGACTTTTAATTTTTAACATGGAAAGGATAGGGGGATTTTTTCGAGGGGGGAGTAATTAAGGGGGGAATAATTTCCGGAAATACGGTAATGTTACAATATACTATATACTTTCAACTCTACTATGCTCTCATTTGAAGATTACGATGTTTTCAAACCGCATGCACTATTTAAACTTGCAAGGATTTTTAGTAAATTTTTAAAGCAGAAAGTTCCCATAATCTTTGTTAATAATTCTAGGAGCTTCCAAGACCTCAGATCCCATTTGAAGATTCCTTAATGTTATTTGACTAAATGATTATGAATGTATTAGATCATGCGAGTTCATTTTTATGGTTGTCCATAATTTAATTAGTAAACCATAATTCATAGTACAAAGTAAACCTTATTAGAAGTAAAGCAACACACTGATGAAACCAAAATAACAGTACCACCAAATACTAATTGACAAAAGTACAATAAGATGTGACAATTGTTTCCTATCATTGCAATACCTCAAATGTGTGACCTCACTACGTCGCGGTGGTCACCGATCCCGCGTGGGCAGGAAACCCCCGAACAATATCAATTAAATAGGTTAGAAAACAAAATATGAAAAGTTGAATTAATTATTGTTGTAAACAGTCCTTAAGGTTATAGCAAGACCGTAACTATAATGCCTAAGGAAGGTTCATAGTTTATACAATTTACTATAAAACTCCGACCGATAAGGATGAGTCAGAGTTCGAATCTTATTCTTTAACACGGACAGTTCGGTAACATTTCAATCTTCATGAAACACTGGCTTTCCAAATATTTGTTGGTGCATTAATAGAGGCAAGCCCTGTAAAAACTTCGCAAGGAAGCTAACATCCACCTGAGAAGCAATTAAGTGAATTATTATAGTACAAAAACAACAGTTTATGCTGTAAAGTTTTTATGTTTAGCTAAATTATACTGTTTCATAACGCTTTCTCCATCTTTGTTAGCTCCAAAGAGGTCAAACTTGAGGGCAAAATCCTTTCCATAGGTCGTCTCCATACCCGCCTGAGCAACTGAACGCAGATTGATAGACCAGCGAAGGTTTCCTAAACGCTGCAATTAATTCAGGAAGTATCATTATAAAATGAGTAAGACGTAGGAGGTTTTAAATCAATCCCCCAACCTTTCCACACTTTAGAAATCAAAGTATGCCCTTAGGTAAAATAAGGCTTCTCAGGGGAATTAAAACGGGAAATACGGTAAATTGTCATCAAATTAAACAGTTTTAAGGATTATCATCAGTCCTCTGAACATGAGTAGGCATAGGCAATTCATGCAAGGACAGCCTCAAATCCTCTATCATCATTTCCTTAAGGTTGTGGTGGACCAAGTTCAAGAAGGTGTTCGTGGAATAAACGAAGATGCATAGTTTCCTAAGTTGTGGAAACAACTGAGGAATATACTTGCTCATAGGGCACTCCCACTCTTCATAGTTGCAAATTATCAACTCTTTCAAATTCGGGTATTTTAATTTATGAAAAGTGTCAGCCTGGAAATCCACAAGCTTCACACCCGCATCAGTCAGAATGAGAGTTTCCAACTGGGTAGTTGCTTCAGTATTGGTAGTAGTATATCATAAACCCCAAACACCGCTTATACTCAGACGCATCAGTTTTTCATTTCTATCAGGAACTTCAACTTCAACTTCAAAACTTGCAACCCATCCGTTGTACAGATAACTTTTCTAAAGTCGGGCTCAAGTCCTTTAACCACAGGTATAACTGGATGTCATCCTATGGGTTACTTTCAGGACTGATTTCCAAGCTCAGTGTCTTTAGTTTCAAATTGCGAAAGGCAGAAAAATCTTACTTAGAATATTGAGACACGTCAATGTTCCCTTGAACCTTTCATTCCCTTCAAGTCCTGAGACTAAAGTTGAGAAAAAATAAGGTAGGCAGGTAGTATCCGTAAAGACTCAGGATCTGAAGATTGGGGCAGCGTTTTATGATATCCAACAGGAGATGAGTACTGGCTACAGTTAGGTTATCGTTGTCTAAAGACATGTCGGAGGCCAACTGAATTGATCCCAATTTCCAAGTCTGATGAGACGGGAACTGGGAAATGAGGTCATCAATTACACTTCCACAATTAGTAGGAGGCTTTTGAATTCTGTTTCTGTTGCAGAATTTTAGCCGCTTCGTTGATTATACTGAGTCTTTTTTCTTCTGAAGAGTAAGTAAAGGAGTTTTGGAAGGAGGTCACCAATTTCGTGATGTGTTCTTGCCCAGATTCATAAGATCGTCGTGAGGATGCAGGAAGGTGTTGGCTATCTGTGACCATTGGGGGCAGACGTCAAGACATATCTTTAAGGTGGCCTGGCTCAGGTGTTGGAATACGGATTTCAAAACCTTAATTCGATAAAATGAATTAGTAAATACTTGCTACTTTTGTACTGTGACTGTAGGGATTTTACATTGAATATATTACCCCTGGGTTGAATATATAGCTAGTTGAATGGGATCATAATTATGATTGGGGCTGGGGCTGTAATCCGAGGTTGAGTTGAATGATACATCCAATCCAGCCCAAGTAATATATCTTCCAATTCCATTTTATGGTTTTAATAATGATGGGAGTGGGTGAATAGAACCCCCGGAGTGTATGCGTCCAGTAGTAGTTTCGTCCGTCGTATGCAATTTAAAAAACCAAGTAGAATATTATGTTCGTTAAAGCCGTTTTTACGTTAATAAAAAGTTTAAAATGTAGAAAATAAATTGGTATTTTTAAGTTGGGTTTACAAAGCTTGGGAATTTATATCTGGCTTTAATTACTCAGACATGTTCATGGATATCAGGTGAGTTGAGGGATTAGAATTTTGGTAAATCTGCATGATTAATTAGGATTAGGATTGTGAGAGCAGCTAAAAGGCTCACGAGTCAACAAAGGCCGTCTTGGCTAATGGAATTAAGCATTCATGTCAAATTAATTACTAAACAAATACCACAAGTATTAATCATAAGAATAAGAATATTTGGATCGTGTTCTTGTTAAAGATGACAAAACTTTACAGCACGGGATCGCCTATTTCCAATTTGGAGGATGTTATGTTAGGTTTCTGTAGATTGTGGATTTAAGTTGGTATTACTTTCGAAAGGTTTTACTTCATTTGCTAGATCAGTAAAATGGGTGAGCTTTCGGAAAGTAATTAAAACACAACTTTAAATAATGGATTATGGGGTTTTAGACAGGAAGTTAATTTTTAAACTCACTTATTCGTGATTTTAATTAAAACTCCATTGACAAAAAATGCACTTCTTTTTAGAATGGAAGCCAGGCATCCTAAAAAAATTAAAATTGTATACTTATTAGCAAGGCAAAAACCTAAATCGATTTTAAACATTTTGAGGTGAATCCTAAACCAGAAAAATCATTTGTTCGAATCCATTTAAACGGTTTTTTTAAAAAGTAAACATTGATTAAAAATTCTATAGCTTTCGACCAACAGAAGTAGGTATAGGTCGTACTACTACGGATCGATGGTCAATGTGTTGACGATTTCATGAATAACGTTGTAAATGTATTTATTTATTTAGTTAAAAGTGAAATGCAGATAAATAAATATTGCCCAAGTATAATCTCCACTATGTCCACATATTATTGATATTTCATGCAAGAATGCAGGAGGGTAAATAAATTGACTTTAGGGATTGAGGCCAGTTCATGCAGGCCTCCACGACCACCATATATACACTGTTATTAAACTTGTCACAGAGTATAATTATTAGGAGACCGTTCCCCGATCAATAATTCATGCCCTTTAAGCCATCTAGTAATTAATTTTGCTAGCGTTGGCCTATTTGGAGGTCCAAGGTCAAGGGTCAGCTCGAAAACACCCTTAAATTACCACTACATTCTTCTACATCCGTCCAGGCAAGTGTGGTTTATAGAATTATACCACGGAATCAGCCATACTATGGACTACCATTGACCATGTATCCTCCCAACAGAGCTCGGGCACTATCAAATTAAACAGGAAGGGACAACTATTCAACAAGAGCTGCTATTAGACATCCTAAAAGTCCTTGTTTCGTCATTTTGAGGTTACTATTTAATAAATAAATAATACCCCCGTTGCCGTTACTATTGATCTTCAACAAGCAATTAAAGAGGGGTACCTATAATTAAAGAGAGGTTGTTAGGTCCCTATTTCAAGATTTTTAATATTTACCCAAATTATGCTCCCCACCTATTAAAAACCCTGTCCTTGGCAGTCGAGTCTAGAGTTTATTAATGGATTTTAGTAGCACCAGCGTTTCTACTTCTACAAAACTGAGATGCTGCTACTACTGCTGTAAGTAATGTATGATCGTGGTAAGTGTGATTTGATAACTGTTATGAAGATGACACAACGCTTGCCGACCGACTAGCTCTTATCCTTAAAGTCTTACGTCGTCCCCGTTAGTTTTTTTAGCTATGCTACGATCCTTTCTTATGAAGTAATGAAGCTTTGAGCTCAGCAGATATTAGTAAGTAAAGCTAAGTAAAAGCCTATCCCTTTCAATCTTCTATGATCCCTTCGTCTACAAAGTCCAGCGTCGTCAGCTTTCGAAGGGGGTATCGTTGTATTTAAAGAGGGCCACTGTCCAACAATTTACCAGTTGAGTATAGACATCCTTAACTGAAAGTACTCCTTGATAACCGCAGCACTTTTTTCCATCCCTTTATATCAAATCCAACTACTTTCAGTTGCTAAATTCATCATAAAGTAGTTAAACATTTGGGAGATTAGCTGTTGGATTTTTTAGTTAGATTTTTTTTTAAATAAGAAAGTCTGAAAATGCATAAAGTAACGTGGGTCCTTGTTGTAGTTGTTGTTGTTGGATTTGGCTTCTCTCAAGGGGCACCTCAAGGAGACTCGGAAACTAAGGAGAAGGATGGAGCCCCCGAACCCGTAAGTTTCCAGCAATTAACTTTACAACATTGCATGCATTATTTAAAAAGTTATAGGACAATTTTGAGCAGACGTATACCCATTTATTGGGCTGACAGGAAATCGTAGGAAGTATCCTAGAAATCTGTCCTGGGGTACTATTAAATTCGTATGGTTTTAGACCCAGCCTAAGGTACAATTAAATAGGACTACTATTAAAAAAAGAGCTAATTATTAGACGGAGAAGCCCTAATTCTTTAGATTTCGACTTTGTTTATTGCCTAATATTTTACACACGTTTGTCCCTCGAAACCCAAGAACTACGAGCATAAGTATGTCAACGTTTTTACACAAAGTTTAGCATTTTTTAGCATGAAGCTCATCTTCAACTTCACGGTACCTAAAGTTAGTAGCATTGATTAATTATATTCTGCATCTACCTGTCAATAATAGTAAACAAAGTGACAGAACTTATTGAAAGCTTTACTCAAGGGAACTATACAGTTCTACCTACCTAGCCTAACGAGGTTTAAAGTTTAAAGTGTCTAAAGGTTCAGTCATTTGGAGGTCATCAATTGTCAAAATTCATAAGTGTGGTCACTTGAATACCCATTATAACTACCTACCTCCTAATATATTACCAATTACATTAAAAACGGGACAATTAAGCTTCTTGGGTGGATTCCCTTAATGAATTATTGTATAAATAATCTTGAGTTAATTCAATTGCACAATATCCACTTAAGTCCGTCGGCTCGACATTAGGAAGTTTTGAGGTGTAGATAATCCCTGTTCTTTTTATGGTGTTCATTTGGACACCTTAGTCCGTCATCAAATTAATTTATCAATTGACAGTAAATAAAGTACCTGCCTGTCTGTTTCAATTATTAGCTGACTAAACGACTGCATGCGTTGTTTTATTTTATTTTTAATACAAAGTATGAACGCTGGGGAAGGGTTTAAATCAATCAGTGAAAGTTATATACCGTAGATTACATTTTTGTCACGTAAAACATAACTTTTATTGACTTAAGCTTAGACCATGTCTATTTGCTTGCATTGTACTTTATTCTATTGCGAAGTGAAGTAGGAAAAGAATGACAAATCATTATTCTGATTTTATTAGGCCAATGTGTGCATGGTTTTAAACCTATTGTCCAACTTTTTAGAGTACTTTATTGTTCATGAATTATGCAATCAATCAGACCCGAGCCGAAGCTACTTTTATTGGGAATTAGAGCTAGAATTAAATAAGCCTTGTGAATATTGCTACACTTGTGGAAAAACTTGCTAAGCTGCTGCTTAATGTCTATCTTTTTAATCCCCCGGGGACTGTATTGTAATAAAGTTAGCTTTTAAATATATTATAAAGGATTGAACCTCCTGAGGAATTAATTGTACTTTTCGACCAGAAATTTAAAAAATCAATGTAAGCTAGTACTACTGGGGGTTAGTGTTTATTTTCAAATAGCAATATCAAAGCAGGGGTAGTTATTTATTTAAAAAGGAACAAAATTAAAACCTAAATAATGCGGATAAAGATACAGATAGTTTTAACACTCCATTCCATCACCTATTAAATAAATACGGGGATATTAAATTCCAAAAACTAGTACAATAGATGTACAATTTAAAGAAAGGGAAACGGATACTAATTTCCAAACCATAAGAGTGATCAATTATAAATAAATCTAACGTTTACACGACAAAAGATTAACTTTACATAAGTGCTAATGACTATAAAGATTCAGGTAGTAAATGGTTAGGGGATTGCATAAGAAATAAATACTAGCTTAGATTAATTCCAATGCACATGAATTTAAACCCCATTATTAACCACATGCATTCAACTTAATACTAATTAGTTACAAGTTACTGCCTGGCTTACTTAAATTTCCCTTCGATTGATGCAAATCAAATAAAGGTAGCATTTAGTAGTTAATAATAATAATATTAATTTAATCTACAAGAAGATTGAGGTAGTCCATTTTCTAATACGCTGGCTAATGATACGGATCTCAATTATAATCATGTAGCTTCATTTTTGTAGTTAGGAAGTATGTAAATCTGATCGAGAGTTAGTTACTCATCCTCTGCTATTTCATACAAGAAGAGTTAGTTAGGAAGATTTCACAAGAAGAACAAAGGATATGTCTATACGGAATAATTAATAGGATGAGTAAATTTGGGCTACTTTAATCTGGTCTGGGATCATCCCTCCATCATTATATTATTGTTACTTATAGTGGTGGATGTCCCATTGTTTGAGTGAGATAATCTTGCATAAATGGTAGTAAAAATTATACACGTCACTACACCAGTCAACCCCATATTAAAAGGGATACAATACAATATCTGTCAATGAGATAATGATGGCTGAATGCGGAACAAGAAGTCTTTAGAGTTAGGACTGTCACATTTGCATACACAAT
>JAQFZX010002507.1:0-18625 GCA_034682405.1 Hydroisotoma schaefferi | reverse complement strand
TATCGTGGACCCGGACAGACTAACGGACAGACGGACACACAGACGCCGTGGTTACATAAGCCTTAGACAGGCTAAAACAGCCAGCACTAGCCGCATTCGTGTATAGACATTTGGCCGTACGGGCAAGTGTCGTATGATATATGCTGTATCCCCATGCGTTTTCCCATGTTATAACATGCTGTATCCCCATGCGTTTTCCCATGTTATAACATGCTGTATCCCCATGCGTCCTTCCATGTTATAACCCCATGCGTCCTCCCATGTTATAACGCCTAAGCGTCCTCCCAAGTTTAACATGTTATATTCCCTTACCAAAGTTATAATGCTGTATTTTTTTTAATTACAGTATTTTACGGTAAAGTCCCCTTCTCTAAATTAGTACACTCCCTGGTGTAATTTCTCTAAAATTGTACCTTAAAAATCTAGTTCAAGTCAACGACTTCTAGATGTTTTGGAAACGAAACCGGAACCGAAACCGTTATTCCCCAGAGGGATTATAACCGGAAATGCAGTATATGTGCTCATTTGATAACTAAAATATTTCGAATAATATTTTCCACTCCGTTCGACTCAGTTTCCGCCTCGTAATGCAAATAATATGACATCCTCTACATATTCTGGTGATTGTCTGCTCTTTCTCGGTACTTTGAAACTGTTTGCATAAAATCACAACTGAGGCAAATGCACACTTCACGCAGTTTTTTAGAGTATGCTTGATGCATTGGATCTCGTTTTATTTGCATGAGTTTCTGAATACGTTTATAATCCTGAACTCCTTTTCAGCAAGAGAAAGCTCTGTATAAAATATGTACACGAAGAGGCACAGTTACCATGTATAATGAATGTATAGAAGTAGGACTGGGGTCCTCAGCCTACGAATGGGCTCATCCTCAGCATTTATATTATTCAAGAAGACTGATCAAAATTGTGCTTTGCTGGATCATTTCCCCTCTTCTGCTAACGTCTCCATTGCATTGGTTTGTTGGGTGACAGTTTTGACTGTCTAATATATTCCCGAAAATGTGACCTTTTGTCTCTTTGATATGAATATGATTGAACGACAGAGTTTGCTGAGTATTATTTATAATTCTGTAGACAATATGTTACCCAGTATTATTATTACTGTGCATAATCCGGATTTATTTTGTGTCTTTTGATTACAACAGGGTTATTCTACTCTCTCCATGTCTCTTTTCTGAATAATCTGATTACTGAAAGACAGACAAACCCTTTAAACATTTTTATATGAATGGATGCAGAAGAATCTTCAGTGTAAATGAGATGCGAGAGCACATTGTTATTTCGAGTGAGTGACACCAATTATAAGAATTTGATCGCTTGAGAATTCATTTAAATACATGCATAACTTATGGGATAAACCATACCAAATATATTTGACAAAAAAGAACCAGGTCAAAAGATAGATAAAATTAAGCTCAAATATTAGCATAGGATAGACGCTGGCCCGTGTAAATAATAAAATACAGAACCCGATAATGATAAAGTTTTCTAATTACTAGTAGTAGCTTCTTTTTATCTTCTAAAAAGTAAAAAGCCCTTGTCTCATTTCATTGCTCAACAAGAACAGTAAATCAGATAGTTAATCCAACATAAGCATTAGAAATGGTACGTAATATTACACTACCATAGCTTTAAACTTATATAATCAAGTGTAACTCTGCCGTATGGGTTTATTTCCCATCTGCATCCATACAGAATCCCTTTGATAATCAGAGCTGTAATGAGCAAGTGATTAATGAATGTTGAAATGGTATGGGATAAAGGAGCTTAAAGCTTGTGAATTAATGGAAGAAGCGTAACAGAGTATAATGTGTAAAGCTAAAGCTAGCATTCAGGATAAAGTACTTCCGTTAATGCTATGTGCAATTAAAGTTCCAACAAAGTGGGAGAGAAGGAAATGCCTAATGTGCCAGAATATTTTAATTTCCAGTAAAGGTATGCCCCTACATACAGTAGAAAACGATGGGAAGGTACTTCTATCTAATTAAGTATCCTTTCTTTCGGAACTAGTTGCAGCAATTAAATGGACTAAATCTAAAAATTACGAAAAATAAACCATTTCTAAAAAAAAGTATAAATTTCTGTTCCCCCTTATTTGTTTTAGGTATAAAAATGCGAACACACCGAGAAGGTCTGGTAGAAAATTAAAAAAACTTTCATCCTAAGCTCAGCTTATATGCTTCATTAGTACTTTTATTGCTCAGCTTTACAGAAAACGAAGCACAAGATTTCACTAATTATCTCATCCATTTTGTAAAATATTTCCTGCCATATCCAACAATCCCAACTAATCAACAACTTTCACCTTCCACTCAACCCTAAGAAGAAGTTCCCTTCTACCAAAATCTATCATCGTCAATCGTCATCAGGAAACTAAGTGTGTTTATGCAGGCAATACAAATTACCTACTTAGTAGTAGTGTGAGCTCCGAGAGAATACAAAGCCCATGGTAATCTCCTCTAAAGTAAAGCTAATCAGGGAGAAGATTGAAGCTTAATTTTCAAGATTTAATCACTCAATATTCACTACTGAATTTATATATATATATATATTACACGGCAAGCAATACCCAACCAACTAACACAACCCTTTATTTTAGTGACCTCCCCAACTAACAAAGTTGGACATCAAGGGAGGTGTTGAATTTAAATTGATCCATTAAGCCCTACCATTCCCATATCTATGTTAATTATACCAACGCAACAGCACAGTAGCTGTACTATACACTAGCTAAGTCCTTACTAAACTCGAAAAAGCACAATTTTAAAGACTAGAAAGCATATTATTTCTACCTAATTTTTCCGCAATATTGAAGCAGAAGCCTCAGAAAATCCCCTACAGATCTATACACATGGTCGAACTGGCAGAAGGAAAGTACTTATTTGTCTTTAAAGTGATTAACTCCGCTTTGAATATATAATGATACCTCTCAACTGAAACGGTCGTCTCGTGGAAGGTACTTAATGGGAACGTGGCTATAACCGATTGAATCCCTCTTTGTTCTCTGCAGGACATTCTACACTTTATATTCTTGAGTAGTTAGTTCCATTTCCCGTACATGTTACTGGTTATTATTGTAACCGTGGGGTCCATGAATTTTAAGATGCTTTCTCTGTAGGGAAAGCGTTATAGGAAATAGGCTATTGTGGTATGCACTTCCATTTAGGTTTTCTTACTTCTACAGAAATAAAATTTGAGTCCTTCAAATTCCCAAAGATTGCTGTATTTAAAATACCTTCTCTTTCATTACAAATAAAATAAAATTAACCATCTTTTTTCAAACCAAACGAATGGCAGGCAACCTAATAAAAATGTCCATCTAATTATTCCCTCCGCTCTGGAAAACTCAACGTACAACTTTCTAGATAACTTTCTTCACAGACATCTTGAAAAATGCCACCCGCACAGCCACCACAATCCACCACAGTACCTACCTTTTCTACCTTTCCCTACACAAAAGAACAGTCGACCGAGAAGGTTTTTACTGCAAAATAGAGCAGAACCAAACTCATCAGCCAAACGGGAGCAAAAAACTATGCACCTTGAGGGATTAACTAGGCTAAAATCGACGCTAAGTTACCATCAAAATAAGTGCTACGCATAAAAAAGAGAGGCTATCTTCCTTTCTTACTTACAGCTTACATCATAATACTTTTAGGAGAAAACCTGCTTTGGTTTTTATCCCTCTTAATTATTATTTTTCAAGGAGCTGTCCTTATTTTCTTTAGCATGTACAGTTGTACGGTAAAAAAGGCCATGAAATAGTGTAAACTTTTTCCATGCATTTGCTCTGTATTACTGCAGGCTATAAAACAAGAGTCGTAGTTTCGTTGCGTACTCTTGTTAAAGATTGTGAAGTATTCTATATCCATCAGTTTTTCAAGCCTTTCTCTCCCGAATGATGGGAGAACTGTGGGAATATTTAGTACGTGTTAATCGATAATCAATAAACCCATTGACTCCAGCAGGCTTTCTCTAGCAACATAAGAATTTACCTATGCTATTCTCTATAGAATAAATACGCTAACCCAGGTTAATATAACGGATTCTGTGAGTTCGACCACGGTTGGGCGGAAGAGTGCCAAATTTTTTCAAGATGACATCGAATCGGCACATCATATTCTACAGTAGATACTTACTAAGGCTCCAAGCAATACAATAGCTGGCACAAACAATGGTTCTTTTCTTATGGTGAAATGAAATTTGAAGACTCGTATCAGTTTTCATCTAATATTAAGTATCAACTATTATGCAGGCTTTAGTACAAAAGTTTAATACTTACGTAGACGTTTGGCTTGGGACTTTTCTCCAAAACCCTTTATAGAGTTGGGAATCAGGATAATTTTGTATTCTAATAAATTGCGATTGTGCAGAAGGCTTTAGCCAGAGACAACTAGAAGAATAAAGAGTATATATGAACCTATAACAAAAGCAAATATTACAGTAAATTATTGCACAATTCACCATCATAGAATACACAAGATGACATAAGTTTGACTTTATTATCAGAGCAAAGTTAATTTAATACATATATGATATTTATCCTAGTGTAAGATCTAGGAGGGAAAGGCAAGAAGAGGTTTCTAGCCCAAGAAAACTTCACTTTAGCAGGGAATAAACGGTGTAAGTCTTTCAAAGATGTGTACACATGTCAACCCCACACGACCTTCCCCAATCCATTCGGGAAAGCATCAGCCCAATTACTTAAGGAAATCTATGAGCCAAAGCCTGTCAACTTTTTAAAATGTATAGTACCGGCTGCAACAGCCTCTTTATTTTATTAACAGTGAAATGTTGACTGTATTCAATGTTCATCCTATGGATTGTCTATGGAACGGAAACAAGCTATTGTAGTAGTACAAGTAGTATAGTAAGTAGCTGTAAATATCGCAAGAAAGTATCTCAAACTTTATCTTTATTAAGGAGAAAGGGTATGTCTGTTTGATTTGAAAAACAGCTAAAAGATCTACTGGTAGTTTTAAAATTGAAAAACTTTTCAACTTTGACAGAGAATAAAGACGTCAGTCAGTTAGTTTCACTCGGATATTACATATTATCCGTACCTAAACTAAAAAGAACTGGGTCATAGCCGTCTGAGGATGATCTGGTAGTAAAAAGCAGAGCTGACAACTAGAAGGCTTTTGAGAGTTGTGTTGTATTATTGTAATGTTTTTGCTACTCAAGGATCCAACGGAATCAACTATACTATAAATAGGTCTAGGAAAACTGAAAGAGGCAGACTAGACTTTTGTCAACGCTTAAAACTTTGTTATTCTTGTCATTGACATCTTTCTTCAGAGGAAACGCTGAATACTAACGATGAGAAAGATGAAGTAAAATAAAATATAGTCAGTTGGTACGTCAGAATGAATGCTAAAGGAATAATAACTAGGCTAGAATAGGGGTTGGGTCTCTGAGATATTGGAAATGGTTTTAGTTAGAAATAAGAATCTATCTTCCATCTATACAGCCAAGAGTAGCAGTAAATAGTATTGGTATCTGTATATTTTATCACGAAGGATGCATAACTTTCTCCCAGAGAGATTGAGATGAGATGTGTTTTTTTACAGCCAGACTCGAACATTCTGATCCCATGAGGAGGATCCTAGAGCCATTCCGTTCTCTGAGATTGACAGGGATGTGACCCGATTCTCATGACCGCCTAGACAGCCTGTTTATAAGAAAGATGAAGAAATAAGCAGTGATATCATCATACACCTTCCTACTTCGTGACATTTTAGTATAAAAATAAAGTATTTGGAAGGATCATTTCTGGATTTGATAGATCATGCTAAAAATGGAAAAAGGATGTAAGGAGATAAAAATGGTGATTTTGTTACTAGTACTACTAAAATATGCTAAATATTCTGGGTGACCTAGAAATAAATGCATGCTATGTATCTATATATCAGTGTACTCAGAATGTAACTTTGAGAAGTTTACAACTGAGGGGATTTTTGAACAGGAAAAAAGATGATAAGTACCCGTATGCTCCAGTTTGAGCACATCCCACATATGGATATTAGAGTCATCACTTCCAGCGAATAAATACCGTCCACTTCTGCTTAATACGCACGAGGTGAATCCAGTGTCTCCAGCGTTCGGTGGAGCAAATTGAGCCACTTGCTGATCAGATCTGAGGTCAAATAGCCTTGCGGTTTTGTCTTCGGAAGCACTTGCAAAAGCCAAGCCTGATGGGTGGTACTTTATGGCCGAAAAAAGGAAATAAAATGTTTGAGATAGAAAATAAAGAAAAGTTTAAAACTTGGAGCATCTCTGCCAAGTTTGGCCACAAATCATGTAAAGTTACATTTTTTAAGCTGTGCATTAGAGAGTTTAGTTAGCGTTACGAAGATATAAATTCATGTATGGGTACTAAATTCATATGTAAGTACTAACTAAGTTGTAGGTTGGTTGATTTATACTTACAAAAACAGAGTTCACATCTGCAGAATGTCCCCAGAAGGTTTGGCAAGCTGCTTGCTGCCGAAGATCCCAAAGTTTTGCCGTTTGGTCAACTGAGCCAGTAACAAATATATTTTCATCCCCGGGTTTTATCGACAAAGATACTACATCGCCAGCGTGGCCAAATAGCTCTAAGGTTCGTTTCCCAGTGTCCAAGTCCCACACGCAACTGCCAATTAGGAGAAATAAAAAAGTTGAAACTGGGAGATAAGTATGGTCCAAGAATATTTACATGTCACGAACAACACAAAAGCGTTTATCTTGTTTGCATGTTATATGAATAAAAGAGGACGTTTATCACTAAATCCTATTTTTAAAAGTGAGCAATCATACAAATGTTCCGTATTTATATGCAGAAGGGTGCTAAAAACCTAGGAGAAAGTAGGGTGAAAGTATATGACACTGATAAAACACACATGCATCGAGTAAAGATACAAAATTTCTACTCCAGTACTCTCGGACACAAAATAGATTCATTTGCATATCCTTTATCTTCAAAAATTGATTCTAATGGATCGATTGGTAAGGCAGTGTAGAACGTTAGATAAAGCTAATGTATTGAAATGTTACATTTTCATATCTCCGGATCCGGTGACAAGTTGTTTATCGGAGAGAAACCTACAACAGGAGAGAAACCCATCATAACCCGCAAGCTCGCGGATGACTTTCGCAACTCCTGTTGAGTCACGATTGTTCAGGTCGTATACCGTTGCCATATTATCCATCCCTCCAGACGCTATACCAATGGATTAACAGAGAACGTGCTTAATTAAAAGGACTACATTAGAATACCTCTGTATATTCAACATTACTAGCACAATAGTGTAAATATATTGTTTTTAAACCAACCAACATAATTCCCCGTTTGAGCAAAAGCCGTGGCCATTACCCAAGATGATCTTAGAGGAATGATCTGCACTTTATTTCCTGTCCAAGTGTCCCAAATGATAAGTTTACCGTCTAGCGAGCCCGAGACCAAATGCCTTAACAAATCATACAACCTTTAAATTTGTTCTTTAACTGGTTTATGTAAAGAACTTTATATTAACTTTAACTTTATGTTTAAAGTTAGTAGAGAGATATTTGCACCTTGACCCCTTCTTACCTAGAATCCCCTGCAAAGTGGATGGAGTTGACCTTATGAATATGCCCTTTGAGCATACGCTTCGTTTGTAAGCGAAACTTAGAAAGTTCGCCCACTCCTGCACAGACATCTTGCATGGTTTGATCTGCCACTCCCTTTTGAGCAGTTTTAAATCCTTCCTTAAGGCTTTCAATTTCTTTTTTCAACTGTACCGTTTCAGGATCATCTTTAGGAGCCATTTTCAGTTATTATTTACACAAAACGCTAAATAGTACCTAAATTGGATAGTAATTCTGAACACTTTTGCTAAGTTTGGAAACGCTGATTCTTTTCAGAGCAAAGCAAGATGTTGAACTAAGCTTGGGAAACAACTTGAGCAATACCAATTCATCCATCTTTAATCCAATTAGCCGTTTACAGTAGGGTTGACTCTGTCTTCTACGGTTATCAGTCTATCCATGACATGTTTGACACTTATCATATGGGTATATGTAGTACTTTGTACGTTAGATGCCATGCAGTTACTTTTTGTCTGCCGTAGTGAGAGAATACCTGGCACTGCTCGTCATGGTCAAATTATAATCCAATTAAAGAATCGATCCTTCACCAATCCATACTACTGCTTCATTTTAATAGCAAATAAATACGCAATCATTACGTACTAGTCATTTCAGACCAAGATACATTTGCCGCAGTCGTAAAATAAATCATAAATTTAGATCTACAAGAAAGACAGCCAGCAGTAACATATAGATTATAGATCTATACAAGTTCTATGAACTGATGAACAAATGATAGTCTCATGTAAAATGCAATAACTTGTGTAAGAAGTTGACAATTTGAGGGTCTACTGAGTATAATAAATATGAATTAAAAGTATAATTTTATGACTATACAATTTATGCGATAGATTCTTTCAAATCTAATTTAACTCACCAAATCGTTAACTAAAGAAACAGAGACCACGACCAGTGTCCACTAAATTTTTAAAAGTATACCTTTGTTGAATTAAACAAGAAATGAAAACATGAAAAGCTGATTTTGAATTTAAATGAAAAAATACTGAATTAATTTTAATTTCACACGCGTAGCATGATTTTGTATAAGCACGCATTTTTATAGTGTCACTTTTTGTAACTGTACTCGTACTGTATACGCTGCTTACGATCATGTAGGAATCATGACATTTTTTCAAGCTATGAAACTGTTGAATAAAAGTTCCGTTATCTGTGACATTTCCCATGCCTCTCACTCGTGAATGATAACATTATTGTATTCCAGTTCCAGTAATAAATCATCGAATAAAATTACAATAACATGTCAATTATTATTAGCAAACACTCCCTTCCACACCCTATTTAATTCACATTATCTATTAATTTTACAGTAAAGTTTGGAATCTTCTAGGTTCTATTACCTTAGCTCTCTATATTCATATAGTTGGAAACAAAAACTTTTTCTCTGAAACATTATATTTTTCATAAATTACTTTCTCTAATTTAAAATGCATTCTTTAAAACGTTTAATCATTCTCATAATATTATTCATCGAGATCCATTGGACAGTATCAATTAATTCTCAACAAGAAGCCCAAATAGATCGCTTGATTGAGGATGTCTTCATGAAGGCCAATATCATACCCGGATTGGGCTTGACAATCGTAGAAGACTACAGAGCAACCGTTTTAGCCAAAGGTTACGGCTTACGGGATATCCAATCGCAACTACCGGCTTCAAATAATACAAAATTTTGTATTGCATCCATTTCAAAGGTTCCTCATCTAGTTTCAGTTTATTAACAGCAAACATTCCCCACTGCAGACGAACAAAAACATCCTACAAAAATATGGCGTTTACTTTTTTTGTATAAAGACTTTTACAGCAACTTTGGTTGTGAAAACACTAAATGAAAAGTTTCCAGAGGCTGGAGCATCTGCACTTGACACTCCCATAAAAGATTTACTGCCCAGTGGAAATTTTACTTTTAGTGATAGGTAATAATTATAATTAACTAAAGTTCAAAACTGGGAATGGTAATTAAAATTTTTAACAGAAATTACAGAAAATACAGAATAACAAAAAATATATTTAGATATCGTTCCGAGTCAATGACTTTCAGAGACTTGCTGTCACACAAGCATGGAATACGAGACGATAACCTTGCCTTGTACTTTGGAAGTACTGAAGGCTTTGATGAATATACATAGTAGGTATTCCACTTCCACAAGCATTAATTAAAGTTCTTAAGTGCATTAATTACAATTGTAGTACAGCTTTTAACTAATTAAAAACATTTCCATAATTTGGTAATAAAGTAGGACACGCTACATGAAAGAGGCAATGCCATTCAGAACGATAGGATACTACAACAATGCTTTCTACGCTTTGGCCGGAAAACTTATTTCTGAAATTGCACAAAAACCTTTTACGCAACTGGTAGACCCTTTTTGAATTCCAATCATACTCACATAGCTGTTCCTAGGTGTTAATGATTTGTACAATGCTAAAATTATTTTTAAGTTGGGTGAACTATTTCTTGAAATTGGTATGACTGAAACTACATATGTAAAGGAAACAGAGGATTACAACAGTTTGCCAAATATGGCAAAAGGATATTATTCAGAGGATGCAGTGAATGCACTGGCCTTTAATATGAGTTTGATTAAGTTAGGAAAAATGATTTACTCTTTTATTCTTATTTTAGACATACCTAGTAATCAATTAAATTAAAGTCTTGCTGTTTATTGAATTTTTTAGCCGAATTCATGTAGCTGTTCCGGCAGGTGGGATTATTTCCAACTCTTTGGATTTTTCAAAGTATATATCCTTTCATCTGAATTTGGGAAGTGTGGGTAATAAAGAAGTTGTCCCGAAAGTATGATTATTATTTTAGTTTATTAAGAAATAAACAATTCACAAGAAACCGTACAGCAAAGCAAGCGTTTTGTCTTTCTTCATTTAGGAAGTGATGCTTTGGTTGCGGAGACCAACCGTTCCGGTAATGCCTAATTTTAAGACATCAGATAATGACTTCATCTACGGAGATGTGGCTGTCGGAACTGGGCTTGTGATAGGAACTTATGATGGTGCTTCAGATATAAGCCTTTCTATCTTCATTACAATTTAAGAAGCCTTTAATTTAAT
The DNA here is from genome assembly GCA_034682405.1 of Hydroisotoma schaefferi. NCBI lineage: Eukaryota > Metazoa > Arthropoda > Collembola > Entomobryomorpha > Isotomidae > Hydroisotoma > Hydroisotoma schaefferi. The sequence goes on along the minus strand of JAQFZX010002507.1, from coordinate 7,912 downwards.
TAAACTTAATCTAAAAATCAAGGATGGCAATCTCTTGGTCATTCTGGAAGCTGGACACCATTTACTTCCCTAATGTTATTTTATCCCGAGCTAGGCTTAGGATCGTTCACAGTTATCAATGGAGTCTATGATCTGCACGAAGGATACGATCATCGATATATCGCTAGAGAAATTTTCAAAATTGTGACCGGTCAGTATCAAAGCATTTATAGTGTTGGAAATAATCCCAAACATTTAATAGTTTTTTTGAAAATCCAGGAACTAAAACATTGGATAAGCAAATTGAAACGAAATCCCACCTGAGAGACATAGGCTTCGGCAAAAATATCCAGAAAATAAAACGACCAACCACAACCATTAAACAACAGTTTAACCCGTCCATTTATGTTGGATTATATGGAAACCCAGAAAATGGTTGGAATGATGCTTACTAAAGCTGAAAATTACCGTATTCCTGGGAAACCCACCTTTAATAGTTCCCCCTTAAATAATTCCCCCTAACTTTCCATGTTAAAAATCAAAATTTGCCCAATCTAACGCATGTTTTTTTAATTTTTCCTTCCAAACATTAATTCCCCAGGGGAATGCTTTCCAGAAATACGGTCCTTGTTTTAATCGCTTTTATCTACCACTTAAAAAACTACCATAATCTTTCCAGGAGATATTGAAATAACTCTCTCTCCGCAAAATGCAACAACATTATCCATGAAGCTCGGAAAGTACGGCACCGGAAACTTAATCCCAATCGACAATAACTCCCCAGTCTACATTATTCAGTGGACATCAGACATTTTGCAAGACTTCTACTTTAATTTAGGCACTCTTGTTGAGACCTATTTGCAATTTCTTGATGAAAATACTCTATATTTTTATTTCGATCAGAGGAATGAGTTCAAGAGAAATGCGACATTAGAAACTTATCCACAAATCCCTTGGCTTAATGACAGTTGTGGACCTGAATATTGATACAATTTCGAAAAATGTCATATTATGAAAATAATCTTACTCTTCATTTTCTACACATTTCTCACATCATCATCATCAGTCACATTAAAATATATTTTAAAAGGAGATTATAAAATCCTCTACACAAATTTAAACGAACAACAGTTTATTTCAGTTATTAATTAATTACAAACACAACCATACTTTCTCCCCCTTTCAACAATTTATCTCTCTAACCAATAAAATTTCTAATTACTAAACAATATATGCCAACAAATCCCCGATAAGGTCATGATCATATCCACATCCATATCCACTGTTTTTAATTTTAAAGATTATTAGACGGCTCAAAAGTTATCTCAAAAATTGCATTTAATCTTTCCGGCATCCCCCATAACACACATAACACTAAAACAGGTCCAAATCATAACCTTTCAGTGTCACTAATCCTGTGTCCCAAAGGTCATACTAGTTACTGCATCCGGCATTTATTCGACACCTTCCTGTGCATAAAAAACATAAAATCCCCCATACTATTTCCCTAAAGCATGCTACTTCCCTTCATATCATATCATAACCTATCTTCTGATCCTTTGTCTATGCAACCTGTAACCTACCTACCGTATCCTACTATTATACCCCGGACTACTAAATTCTTGGTTTTAGGGTCACTTCCCTTCAACATAACAGAGATACTAGCCCATGCCCAAGCCCAGCCAAAAAGTTCAAGGTGACATTGAGGAAAGCAACGCAACGCTTGAAAATACGCCTTCATTCATATATTAAAACCCCATCAAAATCTACTGTATTTCTATCCCAAAATGCTATAAAGTCGATGCCCTTGCCATGCTAAAGCTAAAGCTAAAGCTAACCATGCGATTGCGATGCCATTTTGTAAAGTTGTTGATGAAGGATGAACGCATGCTACGACCAACAACAATAGCATGTGTAAAGATGTAAAGAAGCATGCTCCGGTTGTTGTCTAATAATGTACTAAAATATATGGGATTTATACACAAAATCCGTCCATCTTTTGCTTGTTTTACCATACAACAGCAGAAAAAGTAAGGGAAAAGCGAGGTTCTTCTGTCTTTTAGCATGTAGAGTTCAGCCATTGTTAACCTAGCCTAGCCAGGTTTTGCTAAGTTATTGATTGATAACCCAGCGTAGCTAGCGTCCGTCCGTCCGTTCTTTTTGTCCGAGTTTTTTTACAGAAATTAGTAACTTTTTTTTAATTACAAGACATAAAAAGTTAATTAAGAGGTTTTTAAGGTTTTTAGCACTTTTTTGTGTGTCGAGTCTCGAGTGTGAGGTTGGGAAATTGGAGGAGTTTTGAGTAGTTTTGTAAAAAAATAATTACAGAATTTAGAGAGAAACGTAAAATATCCAAAAAGGATTTTTTTTTAATCAGATCTGTAGAAGAATTTTAAAGTGAATTGAGCAAGATGAGTATTCAAGTTCCAAATGGAGCAGTTGATGATGGTAAGGATTAACGGATTAACCGATTAACGGATTAAAATGAGAAGAATTAAGGGTATTTTCTGAAGAGTTTCGTAATTTAACTAAGCTTTTTATGAATTTACAATAAATTATTTGACGTAAGTAAAGTTAAATAAAATAGATTTGCTGTTACAAAAAGTATGATATTTTTTTTAATTTTAGGAAAGTAGTTTTTTGTGTGAAAAATATAAGGTTTTTATTTAACTTAATCCGTCTTGTTTTTTTTTTCAAATTCAAGCTTTTGAGAGCTTTCGAATTGAAGGTGGTTGATTTTATGCAGAAGGTTTTTTTAGAATGATTTTCTGACTGGAAACCGTTCTTCATGATTTAGCATTTCTTTCTGATGAGATATGAAATATTTTGGAATATTACTGATGAGATTTTAAATATTAAATATATAGATGGTGATGATGGGATTTCGAATGGTAATGAGGGGTCGTCGTCAGCGTCACCTCCCCCGGGTTCTTTACCTCCAGCGATGAACCTTAACCATGCTCACTGCAGCCGAATGCTTCCACCAGGAGGATTGCCTTACGGACAACTAAACGGTCTTGGACAAGGGTCACCTCAGGTCGCATGGTTTCCGATGGTCATGCCTTCATTTGGCGGAGGCGGTGTCAGCGGTCAACATCCGTATCAACAATTCATGTATCCGTCCATGCCGTTCGGATGTGGATTTCCATGCATGCCATTCTATCCTCCGATGTCGAGCTATCCTTATCCGCCTGGATTCGGGTATGGTGGAAACGGGAGCGCTTTAGGTGGTCAGTTCGGAGGGTATCCGTATCTTGGTGGGGCGTACGGTGGAAGCGAAAGCTCATCTGCGTATTATCGAGCACAAATCCGTTTATACAGCTACTTAAGACAACAGCAGGAGGATGATGAAGGACATTCGGTTGGGAATATTGAAGTTGAAGCGGAAGCTGTGAGACCCATTCCTAAAGTTGTGTCAAGCGTGGATGCCATTATTGAGCAAGCAGTAGCTGAACAACCAACTCCTAGGGTTAGATCAAACGTGGAAGCTATTATTGAGCAAGCAGTAGCTGACCAACCAGCTCCTAGGGTTAGGTCAAACGTGGAAGCTATTATTGAGCAAGTGGCAAAGGGTAATTTTGAGGATCGTTCATATTTTGCTAGACAAAAATGTGCCACTGTTAAGACTGAAAATTAGAGTAGCATGTCCAAATTGTTATTTCTTTTGACCTCATGTCGTATTTATTTCTGTTGCTCAAATAAAGAATGCTGTTTGTAGTGATGATTTCAATTTTTTGTTATTTGAGTGTTAAAATAGCAATAACTAACCATAGAATCGTTTTTTAAACATGCTATAGTATTCGATACTCTGCTGTTATAATTCTTAAATAAGAGTAGAGCTAATTTCTGATTTCAGGCCATCACTTGGACAGATAGTTTTGTATTAAGTGAAACATTTCACTCATGCTGTCCATAACGTTGACGTTCAGTTTATGAAAGTATTTTATATCTTCCCATGATTTCATGCTTATGCTAAACTAAATTAGCCATTTACAGAGTTACCCTCAAGGTTAATTATATCATTAAAGTTTTAAAGGTTTGACATTTTCAGTTTGAGATACCAGTGAAAGTAACCCCAATTTTTCAAGAATCTCATCCAATTCTTTTATAGTAGCCCAGTCAATATCATCGGGTTTCCCTTTCTCTTTGAAATTTAACATCTCACTTCGTTTAATCATCGGCATCATTGCGGTTTTTTGCAGCTCTTCAATTCTGCACACTTCCCGTTTCTTTTCTGGCATCTCAACTCCAGGTACACGTACAGGCTAACAGACTTAATACTATAATAGTTTATTGGTAAAAGGAATTTAATACCTCATTAAAATGGATCAAAATGCATGATGATTTACTGTAAATGGTAAATAACAAATCAAAACGAAATGGTTCTTTCCAGTAGATTAACAATGTCATCCAATTCTTGTAAAGTTGCTTGATCAATCTCAACCGGCGAATTGCTTGGATTTAGCATAACACTTCCTCTCTGTATTACTGGAATCATTACACTTGTTCTGAGGTTTTCAATTTGCTTCATATGTTGAAACTGCACTACTGGAGAGAGGTTCATTAGGTTCTTTAATAGAACACTTGCCCGATTTCTGATAGATTCGTCATTTCCATTCCTAAATGAAGGGCTGTCATTCATCACCTTCAGAAAACTGTGTACCTCACTAACTAAGTTATCCGTGTACATCGGTCTGTAAAGTAAATAAATGCACAAAAGAGTATACTATCTTTTTGTTACGAATTTCATTATTAAAAATTAATAAGCTCAGATAAGCTCACCCTAAGGTTGAAGTTGGACTTTCTTTTTGTGGTTCAAGCACAAGAGCAAGTTTTTCAGCAAAAGTCTCTGATGTGTACAGCGTTGATGTTGGAGGTGGTGGAGGCTTTTTAGTAAAAGCACCACAAATGCAAGGCTGTCCTTCTACATGAAGCGATTCATATAATTAAGTAACAAGTCGGGTATTAATGATGGTAAAGAATAAATGGATCCAATTAAAATTCTTACCTCTACATAAAATACTTATTCCACAATAACTACAATACCGAGGGGACATGATTGGAGTACAAGTGCCATTTCTTAAAAGGTTTGGCTTATCTGCTACTTTTAGCAATGCTTCTGCAGAGATTTCGTTCGGGATATTTTGTACATGATTATTCTCATTAACACGGCTATTACTAAGACTTTTCGTACTCGATTTCGAATCCAACTTGCTTTTCTCGTTCCATAAAAGTTTTAAAAACGCCTTTTTAAAATCAGGAATGACGACCAAGTAAATAATTGGGTTAAGAGAACTAGATAAATATCGGATTAATCCAACAAACCGAAGTAAGTCAAGAGTTACAACGGATGGATCGAATGCTGCAACAAATATCAGTATGAATAGGGGTCCATACATTGCAGCTATTGTTGCAACAATATAAGAAAATTTTTTTGCCAAGACTTTTTGCATCTTTTGCGTATCTTGATGAGACTGATGATTTCTCGTGGTCCTGGTCACTAAGGTGGCTTCAGAGTTAATCGATTCTGCACTGGTAAAGTTAGTTGAGTCAGGAACATAATCTGGTTCCGCAATATTTGGGGGAACGTATAGCTTCACCGCTAATCTGTTATCAATAAGATCCCAAATTAGCTAAGTTCCAACGGTATATAATTAACAATTGAAATGATTAAAACATACGAAGAATACCTGTAAATCAAGTAATATGACATTGCAATTATTGAAACCGGAACAACATAAACGGCTAGGCTTATGAAAATGGCAAATTTAGTAGTAAGATTCATAAAACACTCGTTAGGCTTTGTAGGTATGTCCCACAGAGTTAAGGGAATGGCCGAGATAGCCAATGCAACGATCCAAATGAGCAAAATGATTTTTGCCACTCGCGTTTTGTTAAGAATATGTCTGTGTTGAAGGGGGAACCGAATTCCAATGTACCGTTCCACCGCGATGGTCATTACGGATAACATTGACGTTGAACAGAGCCAGTAGTGGGCATATTCCCGTCCTTTGCACGCAGTATCCCCCCAATACCACTTGAAGTCGTTCAGTGCAGATATAGCGATGACGGGCTGGACAAACATACCCACTAGCAGGTCTGCCACTGCCATATTGGCAAGAAAGTAGTGGGTGGAAGCCCGAAGTTTTCTTTTTGAAGTGAAGAATAAGTACAATATAAGGGCATTTCCAACAATCATTGTGAGTCCAATTAATGTGAAAAAGACAGCCATCAGGATTTTAGTAATCGGCCATTCCTCTTCTTCAACGTCTAGCTCTGGGTTCGTCAAGTTGAAAGTTGATAAAACTGAAGATGCATTCATTTTGTAAAGTATTTTCAAGGTGTGAAACCAACAATTAAATATTATCCTGTGGGATGAAGTCCCACAAAGGAGTAATTGGTAGCCAGGATCTTGCCTTTCTTATGAGAGAAGCAATTAGTGACTAAATTATCGCTAAGAAATGTAAATTAAGGAGGGAAAAATTATAGGGTTTGCTTGAACGTTGCTGCTATACAAATATCAGTAGACAAGTAGATCGCAAAACATAGGTCGGACGATTAAAACTGAGATAGCCTTGAGACATTGTGAAATTACTCCATACGATTTGTCAAAATTTTAGTGTTGGCGAGTAGGAAGGATGTGGTATAGAATTTGTGGATTTTTAGGAAAGAACTCTATTTTTAGATTGAAAAGTCTTTCTTTATAGTTTCATGAATTTATCCTGGAAATTCCAGTAGCTACAGAATTCTGCTTTGCTCTTCCTCTTGGAACTATCCAGCAAAGGACGCGATATAACCGCAGCATAGTGGAGCATTGAATTTTTGCTAATGGAAGGCATATTGTCTTTTCTTCTTGCTTAACAGATAAAATAGTAAACTCCCAAGAAGCTTGGTGTTTATGTAATTCATTTCTTGGTAAAAATAAACTGTGTGTAATTGCTTCAGTGACCAATATCTCTGTATTTTATTATGACACTTAACCAACAAATAAATAAACAAATAAAGGGTTGTTCCTGGATAGGTTGATAAGATTACCTAACTCTACTGGTAAATACCTAAAGAAATATTGTTTGAACAAATGTTTCCTTATCTTATGGCAGCTTTTTTCATACAAAAATGGCTTTTTCATGGCTTGTAAGAGAAGTATAGCTATATGCAAGAAAGGTTAATGAGTTCATCTTACATATCTGCTATATTCTCGTAATTATCTAACTAACAAAATTATTATTACTGAGGTATATTGTTGCGAAATGTTCCTCTCTTGTACTTGCAAGACTACGCATCTTCTCCTATAAACTGTAGAGGTTTGAAAACTGAAGTTTCTAACTGTGCAATAATATCATCTAATTCTTTAATAGAACCCCAATCAATGTCATTGGGGTTTCCACTGGAATTTAGCATCACACTTCGTCGCTCAATCATCGGTATCATTACACTTTTTCGAAGCTCATTGATTCTGCCTGCCTGTAGTTTCCTTTCTATTTGATCCACACCCACTCCCGGAGGAATCACCAATACGTTAGTGAGTAACTGACTGCCTCGATGTTTAACAAATGACGCATTGTCCTCTCCAGACTTTTTTTCAGCAATGGCCCTAAGAAATGATTGGATTTCGTCAACCAAGGAGTCCGGTACTGTTGGACTTGGACTGATAAATGTAAAATGAGACTAGCATCAGATTAACAATCTTGTAAAGTAACAAAATGACATTTCTATATTTTAAAGCAAACCTTAAGTTTGTTGGTGTGGGCGTCTTTTGGAATGGGCTTGGTAACTGTTGCATAGTAGTAGACGGGGTCTTCGTAAGTGGAAGGTCTTGGGGTCTCGCTGCAGGAGTTTTGTTCTGTGTGTCAACGAACTGTTGCATAGTAGTAGACGGGGTCTTCGTAAGTGGAAGGTCTTGGGGTCTCGCTGCAGGAGTTTTGTTCTGTGT
>JAQFZX010002506.1:0-18626 GCA_034682405.1 Hydroisotoma schaefferi | reverse complement strand
GTAAGTAAGTTGTAATGTAAAATAAATAATAAAACCGCGAAAGAAAAAAATATTTTTGCCTTCACGTCGTTTCCTTCGTGTCGTTTGCCTTTATGTCTTTTGCCTTTATGTCCATTTGCCTTTAAGTCCATTTACCTCCATGTCGTTTGCCTCTACGTCGTTTGCCTTTATGTCTTTTGCCTTCCGGTCGTAGACCCAACCAGAACACACTATTCTAATTTTAAAAAAAACCTTTTTGCATTACAAACGCTTGGAAATCCTTGTAAATTGCAATAATATAAATTCTTGAGGAGTTGTCTCAATTTCTTTCCCATATTTTTCCTGTTTGACGAATTTTGGGATTAGTAGCTTCTTTTGGTTTTATGGAAAGCTTAGTTGTACAACTTATCAAGTGTTTCCATCAGGCGTTGTTGTACTTCTGGTTATAAGTTGGTTGGGTTTAAATGGAGCTGCGGGACTTAGGGTACTTTCTAGAGCATTTACAGGATACCCTGAAGAACGACGTACTTGTAGTAGTATCATGTTTAGAAATATAAATTTTGTAGGCAGCAAGTATTTTTCAAGAGTTTTTATTTCATTACGACTTGTTGGAGTCGAGGTGGACGGTTTCTTTTGTTTCGAACGGTCGATCGTATCCAAAATGCCTAGTTATTTAGTTGATAAGACTATTTCCGTTCTATTGTGTAGTAGTTGAGAGATAGAACATGGCAGTAACGGTCGTGGGGTTTGGGATCGATACTTCCTTCAACCATACATAGCTAATTTATATAAAAGTTAATCTAACTTTGTTGTTCAGTTTCTGTCAGAGTGGACAGAAGCTATATGATATTAAAAGATAAGGTCGATTTGTTTTCATTTGCACGATAGCTTTATTGTAATTCCTATGTTGCTTGTGCAATCCTACTTGTATAACTATAAATTAATCGAGGTATAAAAAATTAATGAAGAATACCCCTGCATGTAAATATCGGGTAGGTTTTGTGAAGTCTTAGCTAGAAAAATAGAAAAGGGATTGATTGTTTATACCATTCAAGAATAAATAAATAATGTGTAATAATTCAAGTTAGTAATTAATGCATTCTGCAATTTAAACGCATTACTTCGAATAATAGCAAACATTTATACAATCCTCCTTTCTCCGAAGAAAAGTAGCCTGTGCTGCGAGAATTTGTGATTACGCTTCTATTGACCGTAAAGTTGATTAATTTGCATATATTTTACTACCTACATAATATAATTTATAACTACCAAAAATGACCTTCAGGGTTGCTAAAACGCTGACATACGGAAATGAAAGAAACATATTAATCAAAATAAATTCATTGAGACGACAATGCTTCTGATTTAGCTCACGTCCCACGTACATACATTTTCATACTTCAGCCTGCGATTTAACGTAGCATAACTTTTTTGATTTCGAATGTTATTTGTTGCAGAAGAGGTTGATTAGATTATTGGCCAAATATTATTTAATTAAAGTTTGCTTACAAAGCATTTTGAGGTAGTTAAAAAAAATTTGTTTTCCATGATCCCAATTAATTGAAGGTAGGGAAGGATTATTGAGTTGAGTCCGTATCGTAGTTTCTTTGCTATTCATTTAGGTTTCAGTCTACTTCAGGTTACTTGTTTTAATATTAAACGTCAAAGTCAGTAGACAATTTACTAATAATAAATAGCATGGATGCAATTCTACCAGTTAAAATGAAACCCAACTCCCAATATTCTATTAGTTGTTAGGTAAGATATAGTAAACTTTAGAAGACATTGCAGAATAAGAACTTATTCGGTGAACACTAGTTGACTGAGCTATAGTCACAACAGTCTAATTGTCGTAGAAAATATTTAGTCACAAAGGTAAAGGGTTGTCGAAATGGAAGGCGATCTATTTTCCTTGATTCCACATTTCCAAACGCTCAACAAAATCTGTAAAATTCCTCCCATCTGGGGTAACAAACACTTTCAGATGAAGCCCGTTAACTTAACTAACTCTACTAAGAAAAGTACTCAGATAATAGAATCGTTGAAGCAGTTAAAAACTAAAAATGTCGAGCAAACATTAAGCCATAGTAATCGCTACATTAGTTTCAATATCCTTACCGCACTTCTATTTACAGTGGCGATGAGCACAAGCGTTCTATCCCTATACGAGCTGCTCAGCTCAAGAAAAGACACAAATATATCATTTCTAGAGCACGTTATATTTCTTGGAGTTACTATCATGACGTTCACCACTGGAGCAATGGGGTTAACGGTTTTCAGCTATTATGGAGACATGGGATGTGTTGTAGATGACTTGGTTGATTTATGTAAGCACAAACGAATCATTTGTACACGAATAAATCCTAACAATTACAATTATCTTGCTCATTTAATTGCTCACCAAGTTCTGGACGATCTAGAGCAATTGTTTATTATTATACTAAATAATTTCTCAGATAAAGCTGTCTGCCTCACAAAATGGAAAATAGACGTCTCAAAAAGGACGACTGGGCGATATCGTTATTTTACCATGCTAAGAATCATATTTATGGGTTTATTCCTCCAAATACCACTTCTGTCAATAATTCCCCTTATATCTAGCATAGACTCTCCCTACCACATCATCAGGAAACTTATTCCAGGGTTTGAATCAACAATCACAGCTAAACTGTTGCGATCCTACCTAATTCTTATTCTGACCTACCACGCAGCAGTTAGCATAGTTTTAATAATCTTTTACCATTTGCTGGTATTGCTCATTTCATCCAGGATTTTAGACAAACTGTGTAAAGAGCAGAACACAAGTCTATCCTTTAGAAAGATATTTATTTATAGGCAATTACAGCTTATTTGGAAATCTCATAATATCAATTTCCAGAGGCTCATTTCCATAGTTTATGGTGGAGTTTTCATCGTTTTTGTCCTCGCCTTTAGTGCTTGTTTTTGGTTTTATGGAAAACTTGCTTTGGTTACTTACCAGCTTTTCCCAACTTCAAGTGGCATGATGTTGTTGTTCAGCTGGATTTCATTTGATCGATCGGCTAGGATAGGGATTTTGGCAAATATATTTACAGACAGTCGAGCCTCTTCTATCTCTTTGGTGAATTCTAGAAAAAATCATATAAAGAAATATAATTGCAGCAGTAAATATCTAGCAAGGGTTGCAACATCCTTGAGACCTATTGGGGTAGAGGTGGGTGGTTTCTTTTCGTTGGAAAGGTCAAGTAGTCTTTCATTTTACGGGCAGTTAGTGGATAAGACGATGTGCGCGCTTCTAAGTTTAGATGTCAAGTGATAACTTTAAATGCATCCTAAGAATATAGACGAAGGTGTCGGCTTAAAATATTGCAATAAAACAAAATATCTGTAAATGGTAAATAGAAGCATGTAAAGAAGTTTTAAAACAGTTGGATATTTTAGAGTTAAACCAATATTTAATATTTGATATTATATTGAATGTTGTGGAATTCTTATAAATTCAAAGTGGGTTTGAAATCTAAAAATAACCTACGACCAACAGCAACGGTATAATGTTAATTTCAGAAATTGTGGACCTAAAACGGTTTTTGGATACCTTACTGACTCTACGTATTCTATTCTATTCTATTATATTATTCGCTGCATATAAATCCCATAAGGTCAGTAGAATGCGGAGCAGATATAATGGTATAAATTATGCTGAAATAAGCCTTGAGAATAATGAATAAGAGGTGAGCACCATATTTTGCAAAGATAACAAAGCCCAAAATAATAGTAGGTAGGTATGTTCAAAAGTACTTTCTCCCATCGGCATCACTCAATGTTTATTCGTATACTGTAATAATCTTATATTATTCCAAGAAGATGATTTCTATCCTGAGGTAGTAGGTATTTTGTAGGTTGTAGCACTACCGAACCACCGACCATTACTACAAGAACAATGGAGATGATAATTAATTTAATAAATTAAATCGGAAAGTCTGCCAGCTTACTACCCATCTTCCTCTCTCTCTTTGCTTTGGTTATTTAATCATTCCCTCAACGAATTTAATAATATACTAAATTAAATCTAAGGTAGGTAGGAAGCCTTGTTCACTTCCCATTCCTTTAGTATTCTATAAAGAAATGCCCTTCCTTCTGTTAAGATGTTATTTTATAAGTAGGTACTACGTAGTTTCGTTATATTATATTGTAGGAAAAGTCTGTCATTCTCTGCGGTTAGGTTTCAGCTAGCAGTAAAATGATTAATGTAAGGGTGTCACTTCCAGCTAGACATCTTTCGCGGATTTGTGGACACGGCTTTAAGTTCCAAGTTAAATATTTCCGAGTCCTTTAGTAACGAAGCGTTAGGAGTGGACGGCTTAGCTGCTGTAGTTTCTTCGTGTCTGCTAAATAGCTATACTCAAAGTAGATGTAAGATATTATTGTTTTTTTAATAAAGTAGATTAGATTAAACTTATGCAAGGGTGAAAGTGTTGATCGTGTGATCTTAGGTTGACAATTTGGTGGAAATTTGGTTAAATACATTACTTATATAAATTGCAAAAAAATAGGAATATGTTACCCATAAATACTTGTTGAATATTAGCATAAAAAACTAGGGGTAGTATTTAGTGACCTTTTAAATTTAACCTGCTGTTGTAAAAAGTAACTGTCAACTGTGATAGGTCGTACTTTCGTCGTCTCAATATCAATTTCTACTTGATTAAAAACAAACTTCTAAAAATTTTATATAATTTATCACGCCATAGATTTCTTTAATTCCTTTAAAATCCCTAAATATGTTCCTTTCCTAATTGTTAATTGTGCAGAATTTAATTTTTCAAACCTTAATTAAAGGTAATAAAAAACCCCGTCCTAGAATGTTTATGTCTTACTTCTTCATAAAATAATTTCCTTAACTTTCCCCATTTCTTTACATCCTTTGTAATTCAGTTGATAGTAATTGATTAATGCATATTATTAATTAATATAGGACTTTCTTCCAGAGTCCCGTCTAGATTTTCATCGGCTGGTGAAGTAAGATACACATAAAGGTTTTTTCGGGTTTTTTTTCGGTTTTTTCGGTTTTAATGACACTTCTCCTGAAATACCTCCGTCGAGTTCACGTTAACAAATAAATTATTACATTTTTAGTAAGAATCCAACAGGGTTTCAAACAGAGCACGGTATGTTTGTATATTAATTTGCAGGATATAAATGGGATTGTAAATCCACTAGACTTAATTATAATTTGGTATAAACTGGAATGAGGAGCAAGGATGAGATGATGATGAGGACATGACATGGTGAAAGTAACGTACATGGATGAAAAACCCTGGGGAATAATGCTTTAGTAATAATGAGGACGCTTTGTCTCCATCCACTTTGTATCAAAATGCTTTAATCTCTCTCACAATCGCAATCAGTCTCTTTCTCGGTCTAATGTCCTCCATCTTTTCATTACTAAACCCAACTTCCTTTGTCTTTTCGGTTAAAACCCGGTCGGTATGATAGAGTAAGTAAGCAACTCTACGGATGTGCTAGACCTTACTAGGTCTAGGATTAATACACAGGGACAGTTATTTATTCATGTAGATTAAAAACAACATATTATGATATACATGTGCGTAGAATGTGTATGCGTTTTGTGTGTGAGCATATGGAGATATTAATGAAGGGAGAGATGACTTGTGACTTTCATCCGGGTGAAATTATTCCCAGAACAAATGGAGGCTTTGTTCTTTCCTAGTCGCTAATTATTTAGATCTTTTGTGGAATTTAAGATACTGTAAAAGGTAATGGGTGGATTACATGTAGGACATTTAATTTGAAAGCTTAATAGCAGAACAAGGACATTCAAATTCTGATTAGGATACGGATTGACGAATTGAAGTCAGAAACTTGGATTGTGTGATTTTTTAAATGACAGAAATCATCCTTCTAATCAATACAATAATTTTCCTTCAGTTAGGAAATATACAGACACATTGAACTGAGGTAGAGTTACTAACGATACTTTTAATTTAGAGACAGAGTGTTCAACAATGAAGCTTTTATGTTTACTTTAAAATAGAAAAGTTCTATACTTCGGTAAAGTTGCAAAAAAACCAGTGTGGAAGGAATGTTTGGGACTGATTATTGATTAAATACAGCAGATTACAGAAAAAATAACAGCCAGGTACTCAAAAGGCCTGTCAATTCTTTCAGATCCTTCTTCAGTTCTTCTTAGTTATTGAAGCGATACGTATTTACGGGTAATAGACGGACTGCTGTAACCGTCGTCGTATTGGTTGGAGTAGTTGTGAAAGGAAATACTGGTATTTACCGTAATAGATTTGATATAAGTAGTGGTAGTCGTAGCAGTAGTAAAGTGTTGGAAAGTCTGGATGAGTCATTATCAAAAGAGATTTAGGGCTAAAGAATAGAACCAGCTGGGGATCATCTTAGACATCTTTCTCATTCCGAGTGAAAATAACTTCTTCCTTTCTTATCTCTCTCTCTCTCTTTTATCTCATATAGTAAGAATTTGTAATAGTAGTAGTAGTAGTGGTGGTAGTGGTAGTAGTAGTAGCAGTTGTAGTGGTAGTAGTAGTAAGAAAAGAGAAAGCTTGATTCTGAGAATTCTTCAAAGTCTACCAATCTGGGAAAGTTTGAGAAGACATGGGAGGCCAGGGGCCAAGCCAAGAACAAAGTAGGTAATGGGTTGTATGGATACTTAGCTTGATAAATGTAACTAACATATGGAACTTACGTCTTTAGTCTAAGACAAGTGAGATGTATTTTGTAAGATGTAATCGTCACATATATAGCGGCTAAAGATTTATGGCCAAAACATAAAAAGAAATAGCAATCTAGTAGTAAATCTTGAACTCAAATCTGACTGACCTTGAAAATGTCAGAACATGTCTACTTAGTTCATAACTATATTAAACATAATTGGAAACATTATTTGACAACTTAATAAATTCCTAAATCATCAAACAATTTTAATTTTCGGACTTTATCCTCTGTTTCTTTAATCATTTTGAAACTTGCGTCCTCGCCTATTTCGAGGAATTGGATATTTTCTGGCGTGACGGGATCCCATATTCGATTGTCTTCTCCATCCTCAGATGTATACAGAGGCTCTCTATCATTCAGAAAAAAATACTCCATCAATACCTTCCATTACTCTAAACATTACACCGGCAAGGCCACATTTTTAGTTACGTCTGGGGTCATGGTCATATAACCCAACTTTCTTGTAACGTGACGAACTCATTAACGATTTAATTGACCGTTTCATACCCTTTCTCTGCAAAATTGTACAGCAAGTTTAACATAGCTTTGGAAACTTCTAGTTGTAAAGTATTTGGTTTAACTGGGGTAAATAGCAATGAGCTATTAAACATCACAGCTATATCGTCTGCGTGTGTTGCTTCTGAAATTTATTAACCTTTTCATTAGCAAATATGTCTGGTTAAAGTCTATCACAGTACGTTCGGCTAAGAAAGACAGAATAACAGTTTCAAACCCGTTTTTTTATAGTCATAATATAAGGTAGTGGCAATGCTACTTTCTCCTCGAAATTTATAAATGTAAGAGTAAGTCTGAGCTATTTTGGAGTGAGCTTTTAGTGTTTTCCTATTCCCAATTGAGAAGTATCTGTCAGCACCGAACTGCAATTTTAATATGAATGTATTTTAGACTAGCTATTGTAAAATTCATTCAATCGTACTAGAATTGATAGAAAAATAAACAAGGGAATTGTTAACCTCATAGATTTTACTTATATTCAAGCGTAGCCCGTTATCAACTGTCTTCGTTATAGCAGATCCATAATATTCTATGCTTAATTTTTCCAACGCTTCTTCAGTTGAGTTCACAAAACGACCAAAATCGAACAGAAATGGAATTAAAGTCTTGTAATTCCTGACATAGTAATTCAGTATAAGAACGTTCTTCAGTGCTGGAATAAAAAACATTCCATAAATTTCATATTGTACCCGAGATAGATCATCGTAGTGGCTTAGGCAAAAACAATTGGGCTAAAAGGCTTATACATTTTGACGGAGGGAAACTGCATTTGGCAAAACAAATATCCGTTTCCACTATTTCCATTATCCTTCAAAATCAGTTTAATTTATATTAAGTTTTGCCAAAATACACTAAATCGAATTGAATCTGTCGAGGTTTCAAGTATTTTTCCAGTTTTAGCCAAAGTGTTTCGACTTCAGCCAAAGTAACTGCCACTTTTCAGAGACTATCTGACTATTACCTACCTAAGAATAAGAAAATGGACTCGGATGCTGCATTCGTGTTGAGGTAAGGGATGTCCATGACTAAATTATTCCTATAGTAGTAGTCCGCATCTCCCGTTATAAACGCTCCCGTTGTATTTTTCTCGATAACCGGGGCAAACAAAATGAAGGGGAACACGGTTGTTAAATAAAGGAATCTCTGAGCTCCAACGAGAAAGTTTCCATTAATCCTTCGTAAACAGTCCACAAGGGCTGCACTTCCAGTATCCGTAGGGCAACGAAGGTTCTTGGCAATCTTGTTTGTAAATATGCTAGCATATTCCGGAGTTTGTAGTCCCCAATGATGAAACGCTGACCCGCTAAAGCTAGCGGCTCTAGAGAACATTCCCCGTGCAACGCTTGTAGTTGACATCATTTGCAGATGGACAGCAACAGCTTTAGTTAATCAAAACTATTATTTTTAATGCAATTTTTAAACGCTGAGAGTTCAGTTCAATGGATGAATTCATGAAATTACCTCCTGCAGACTGGACATCCACATGTTAGCAAATTTTTTTAAAAACAACATGATAATTGAACGGATTATTATTAGTCGTAGACTGTACGTTTTAGGAGAGGGTAATATCTAACTTTTTACCTGGCCGGTCAAAGTAATTTTTCTAGGATCACCTCCAAAAGCTTCAATGTTATCGTACACCCATTTAATTCCCAAACTTTGATCCTTAAGACCCCAATTACCTGTTGGATATTGGAACAGGATATGTCCTCAAAGTAACATATAAAAGTATTATTTTAAAGTGATATTTAGTTGTAAAAAGGAATACCTACCTAATGATTCTTCATCACCGCTACTCATAAACCCTATTAATCATCCAAACAGTTTCTTTATAATTACTTAACTTTTTATTGAGTTTAGTGAAATTCATACACGGAAACACATTTGTGTCTTAGTCTTACCTAGTACTCCTAACCTAAGAAAAAAGTACAAACGAGCTTTATAACAGCAAGAGGTAAGGTTTTCTTGCCATTTCAATACACAGAATAGTATTCTTGGGATTTTACCTGTAATTAATTGTAACCAAAATGACATCCTCCTCCAAACCTAGCAAATAAGATGGCCCGTATTCTCGACCAGCTCCTAGATTTATTTATGCAACCATTAATATCTGAGCTTGCCTCTATTCCTCTCATTACGATGGGTTATTATTGTTTATATTTTATTATTGTAAAACAATACAATATAGAAGGAATTTAATCCCTCAATTCAACGGGTAATTTACGAGATTGAGGGGAAATATTGATGCAGTGGAATAGTTTAATGTCCAACTAACCCAGAATAAAAGTTCCCCCATGAATAAATATCACGACTGGTAGCTTCGGTGACGATCTTGATGTTTTTATCTGCAGTAATACGTTATATGAATGTGTTTTGCTTTTAATCAATGCCAATACTCCTTAAGAAGTATTTACCTGTGGGGTATAGACATTCAAGTACAAACAGTCCTCACTTCCAACGATTTGAAAATACCTTATTAGGTTAAGTTGTAAGCAATCCTTGCTTGGAGCCTTGGCATTGCGAATACTGTACCATGGCTGCTTAGGAATTGGATCCTAGATTGGGAAGAATTTAAACAGTTTATATGCATTCAGTTTTGAGAGAAATTACTTTCCTGATTATTTTAATGTTGACCCTAATTAAACCCCACAATTTATTAGTAGCCGCAGTCACTGAAAGTTAGTTTTATCTCGTTTACTCACTCTAAATCTATTATTTTTGACGGGTGGTTCTGCATACGGTATTCCTTCAAATGCAAAGATTTGTCTGTTGTTATTAACGGTCATGAAATAACCCTCCACGCCCCCACTTTGCGTGAATACAATGGGTTCCGTGGGTTCGGTTACGTCCAGTTCCAGTACCCGCTTGGAAATTACTGAAAATGGGCTTGGTGCTTGGTAATAAGCGTTGCAGTCATATCGGGCGCAGAGTAAGTTTACTAAAAAGTTTGCTGTAAGTAACAGGACCATTTTAATGACTTGGAATCTTGCACAATCAGCAAACGACTAGAGTGGCAACTGGAGAATCTGGTCGATCATGGATAATATTTTGCAAGGAAAGTTTTTACATTGTTCTTGCATTACATTAAATAGATTTGAGTAGGTACATAATTTACAACGTTGTTCTGTGGATATTTTCTACTCAGCTTTGCCTTTGCCAATAAAGGGAGTGTTGCCTGTTGATATTGACATTGTATGTAGAATGTATCTACTATAGTTAAGCTGTAAAGAGTATTTTAACTTCGGCATTGGGTCATTGGGTGTAATATGTGGAAAATGGTAATTAGTATTTTAATTGCGAACAACATGAATGCTAAATTGTCTTTTAGTAACTTGATTAACGTGCATGAGTTGATGCTGACCACTGGACACGGTATTTAATCGTTGATGCAATGTTACTTGCAAAAAATATATGCTACCTAAATTACATTCCATAATCGGAAGAAAAACCAGTTTTGTAGACCGTTTTGGTGGTGTATTCATCTTGATCTTGAAAATTGCAAGATGTAGTTTCATTAAATTTAGTTTCAATCGGCAATCTACATTGCAATTTGCAAAGGTCTATGTCAGGGTCAGCTTGCAAAATGCATATATGAGCACAATATTACATCCAGTAAATAGCCTTCAGCTTTCGTTCTTACTTCAGTTGTTAATCTTAGGTCAGAATCGCATTGGCTGGATCTTAAACTGTACCTTGATCTTCAACCGTGTGTGGCTACAATAAATGTTACAAACATGCACAGTCAACAGACAGTAGAAGTCAGTGCAGAAAACATTTTGTATGAGGATGAGACATTCCTTTGGGCTTATTCAAGGCGAGCAACTTTAGTATGATTTATCTACGTAAAGAACAAAGTAATACGCTTTCCGAAGGGGTTTCAGTTTACTTGGCGTGATGATTTGTATGAATTCGAGGAGTGTCAAGAGATTAAAATAAGAAAAATATTTACAGGAACGAAAGAAGAAAATGTAAATGACAAAAAAAATTAATGTTTAATTATTTTAATTTTTATTTTAAGAGACTTTCGGCATCTTCCTCCTAATTATTATACTACCAGTGGCTTTGTATTTTTAATGTTTTTTGTACAACAGATGTTACAGTATAGTAATATTTCTCAGTCTTGTCAACCGTTTAGTCCACGATTTCCATAAAAAATTATGATTAAAATGTTATTTATGTAAATTGTACTACAAACCAAACCCGCATTTATCACAGTTATTTTTTTAAAATATTCAACAATGCAGCACAATGAAATTACTTTGAAAATCTACTAATAATGAAACTACAACAGAACTCAAAGCCAAATCAGAGACTTAAATGAAAGATGCTAGACAACGATTAAAGTTTAATTTAATCCTACTTCCGTCCAAACTTTCAACTTTCTAACGATGTCGTCTGATTCTTTAACCATTTTGAAACTTGCATCTTCACCAATCTGGAGAAACTGAATGTAGTTTGGAGTTACGGGATCCCAGATTTTATGCTCTACCCCGTCATCAGTCGTGTACAAAGGCTCACTAAAATTGTGCATGATTAAAGGATAGAGTTAAACTTGAAAAAAAATGTATGTCTGTTTATCTATCTTGTTCATAGAAGTATAAAGGTACCCTTTTTCTGCAAAGTTGTAGAGTAAATTCAACATGGCCTTAGAAACTTCAAATTGTAGAGTATTCCTTTTTATCGGGGTGAAAAAGAAGGTGCTGTTGAATACACAGGTCATATCATCCGAATGTGTTGCATCTGAACAGAGTAAGGGTTTTAGAGATCGGCAATTCTTAGCATGCTTATTTATATAATCTCAAAAAAATACAAATACAACTTACCCGATTTCCTATAGTCATGATGGTTAAATGTAGCCTGGCTACTCTGGCCTTTGAATTGATAGTTGTAGGAATAAGTTGGAGCTATTTTGGAATGGGATTTTAGCGTCTTCCTTTTCCCAATTGTGAAGTATCGATCGCTTCCAAACTAGCAAAGGTTGATGTGATAATTAATCAAAAAAGTTAATTAAACTTGACTCATAATTTTTAATGTACCAAAGTATCTTACCTCTAAGATCGTTTGCTTATCCAACCGCAAACCATTGTTGTACTTTTTCAGCCCTTCTTCTCCAAAATATGCTAAAGTTAACTTTTTGGTCACTTCTTCCGGAGACTTTACATATCGTTCGTAATCGAACAAGAAAGGAACTAAAGTTTTAAAGTTTCTGATGTAGTAATTACTGATGGCAATGTTATCTAAAGCTGGAGTAAAAATTAAATTATCTCGGTTATTAGTTTTGGATTTAGCTGTGCAAAGAAAGATACTTATTATCAACCCCTATTTCCTGTTGTTTTAATCATACCCAAAAATAAAAAAGCGGATTCCGTCTTAGTACTTGTGCTAAGATATGGAATGTCCATGACTAAATTATTCCTATAGTAGTAGTCCGCATCCCCCGTTATAAACGCTCCAGTTGTATTTTTCTCGATAACCGGGGCAAACAAAATGAAGGGGAACACGGTCGTTAAAAAAAGGAATCTCTGAGCTCCCACGAGAAAGTTTCCATTAATCCTTCTGAAACAGTCCACAAGGGCTGAACTTCCTCTATTCGTAGGACAACCGAGGTTTTTGCTGAGAGATTTGGTAAAAGAACTAGCATATTCTGGTGTCTGTAGAGCCCAATGGTGATACGCTGAACCACTGAAGCTGGCTGCTCTGGTAAACGTTCCCCGTGCAACGCTTGTAGTTGACATCATCTGCAGATGGACGGAAGCAGCTAGGATTATGAAAAAGTATATTAAATCTATTGCTAACCTTCAGATTTCAGTTTGGCTTTCAATAGAATGTCTTACCTCCTGCAGACTGCTCGTCAACAGAATGACAGATTTTCGAAACAAATCATGATGTAATATAAAAGATCATATTAATCTTAAGTTTGTCAAGAACAATTTGTAATGTTTAATGTTTTACCTGGCCGGTCAAAGTAATTTTTCTAGGATCACCTCCAAAAGCTTCAATGTTATCGTATACCCATTTAATTCCCAAGCTTTGGTCTTTCAATCCCCAGTTTCCTATAAAACTACTAATCTTTAAAGTGTTCATTTAAAGGTTCCTAATAATTTGCAATCATAGTGCAATTTATTTACCTGACGAGGCATCGTCTCCAGTACTCATGAAACCTTGATTTTGGAATAGAATACAAGAGAATGAGTTGAATTTCCAATTATAATATTGTAGCATTCATGTATGAAAATATTAAACTCTTTCTTACCAAGTACTCCCAACCTGTGGATAAATTAAATCACTTTAGTAAATAAAACGATAAAATAAAGTATGGCTAAGCCTCGAAATGTACAGGAAGAAAGAAAGAGATGTGTACCTGTAATTAATGGTAACCAAAATGACCTCCTTCTCCAAACCTAGTAAATAAGATGGACCATATTCCCTGCCTGCGCCTGTTTAAGCAAAGGTTTGATCATTTACTATTGTTGAGACTGAGTAAAGTCTTAAAAATTAGAGGACTCAACATTTATCTGTTTCTACCCATGAATTAATAAACACATCAATGACATAAAATTAATCACCAAAAAAACTAGGGAGATCTTCAAGGCAAGGCTAATTAATTAAACGACAGATAGCTGAGTTGTAATAAATCTTTACTAACCAAAGATAAAACTTCCTCCATGAATAAATATAACAACAGGAAGCTGGGGAGATGTTCTTGATGAGGAAATCTTCAAAATGAAATAAAAAACTATAAAATAAAATGAAAAGTCTAAAGTTTCAAAGAACTTTTACCTGTGGCGTGTACACATTTAAGTACAAGCAGTCCTCACTTCCAACTATTTGCAAATATCTTGGAATGCTAAGTTGCAGACAATCTTTGCTAGGAGCTTTTGCATTGCGGATGCTATACCATGGAGATTTTGGCACTGGATCCTAGACCAAGACCAGAAAGGATGCAAAAAATGGTGCTTTCTTAAAACCTGATTTCTAAAATGCATGTAATTAATGAAGGTGTGATCCGTTTTACGCACTCTGAAACGGTTATTGTTTACGGGTGGCTCGGCAAAGGGTATGCCTTCGAAGGCGAAGATTTGTCTGCCGTTGATAACTTTCATGAAATATCCCTCAACAGCCCCACTTCTTGTAAAAACTATTGGCTCGATCGACTCTGATATCTCATTGTTGGTAAGCATCCGCTTAGAAATCTGTGGGGAAGTGTCGGGCTGCTGGTTATAGTAATTGCAGTCGAATCGGGCGCAGAGTAAATTAATTAAAAAATTGGTTGCGACTAACAGAACCATTTTCTGCGATTATGTAATTTGTACGCACTTTTGTCTGGCCAGTTTTAATGAAAATGTAGGTAAGAATATGATAAGTTTTCGCAGTATAATTTGTTAAAATCAGACGGTACACAGTAGTGGTCTATGCAAGCCGAAGATTCGAAACTGATTACTGCTGGATTGTTTGATACATAGATTGGTCATTTGGTGTTCAAACTAAGTGAGAAGATCTCTATTATATTTACAATTTTTACTTAGTATAGGAAGTGCACGTATCTTTCATATACATTATCCTTATTATATGATTGGCATCTTATGTTCCACAACATTATGCAAACTAACCGAACATTTGTTATACTAATGCAACTGATAATAACAAAATAGCAATCCAAGACGTGCACTAACAGGTACTACTAACCATTTATAATGTCCATGCCTTAACGACAGGTAACTTAATTCACTTTGTCTCAGGGTCTAGTTTAAAAAACCCTTTTTCCTGTAGGTAGTACGGTAGTGCAGTGTTTTTTATTCCAGCAATTCTTTAATTATTTTAGTGGAGATAGATCGATTTATTTGCAAAAACTTGTAGTTTTTAAGGTCATGCATGCCTCTTAGCTCACAGCAGTACATTTATGGACAAGTTAGGGTAAGTATCATCAATGAATTTGTGGAAAACCAGTTTTGTAGTTAATTTTTATATGCTCAATGTATCACAGGAGAATAATGTAAACGGCAGATAGAATGGTATAGCAATGGTAAGATCATTTTGTACTTTAATTGCTCAGCTTTTTTTATTCGGTATTTCAATACAACCGGTAACAATTACGGATAATCCAGAGGTAGGAAAAAATTACCTTTTCAAACTTCATACTTAAGTAGGTAAGCATAATTTTTGCAAGAAATTATGTTTTTGAATTTTGAATTTTTTTTAGCTCGGATAGCTAGATAGATAGTAGCTTAGCTTTGCCTACAATAAAATATTTACATGAAGCTAAAACAATAGACAATTTCCTCTTGATCTTGATCTTGACCAATAAAAAGCAAGTGTCCTCCCAATCCTTATTAACACGTTCGTATTACAACTTCATTCTCTTTAACCTTTACACAGACAACTTCGCAAGAAGGTCCACAACGAACATTTTAATGCATTCTTTAAGCTTGAACTTGAAAGTGCAAACTCATTTCTGGTACGAAATTAAGTGCATTGACTGTCTGTGGTCATCAACAAAGTTATGTAACTGTCCCTTTCAAACATCCTGCAAACGTTCACAAAAAGCGCAAGTGATAGTGATAAAAGTGACAAACCATTTTGACAAATACCATACAGAGTTTGGCTTTGGCAAACAAAATATAGAATGCCTTTGGCCTTTGCATGTAGTACTTGTAGAAATTAGTTACTTGCATTACCAAATGAATGAAACCATGAGTAAAAGACACAATTCTTAATATCTACGAATAAGTAGCAATCTGTAAGGCATAAATTGCAATACGGTTTCCAACGATGCGTAAACTGTTTCTTATACAATTTAGAGTCATGTTTTGCATGGAAAAGGAACCGAATAGTGTTGAAGCTGTGACTTTAGATTCAAAACAGAGAAAAAAAGTCTCTAACCTATTTTCAAATCTGCAAGTCTAATTTCTCCCAACAATGTTTGCTTTATTGTCTGAAATTGCTGGTAAAATAAATGGTATAATTGTGTGTAAAATTAAATGAAATAATTGTAAATGAAACTATAATTCTACGATGCAACATGGAATTATTTTTACTGCACTCTTTTAGTTAGTTTCGTCCAAGATGACTTCTCAGAATATCTTTTCTAGTTTGTCTGTGAATCATTTTAACATTGTTTTATTTTGGTCTACAAAACAACGGGTCGACGACTCCGTGTACTTTGTTATATTATGGTCAGTTATTAAGTAGTAATATTACTCAATTATAAATTTGTCAAATCATCTTTGCATCTGTCAATGTGCAATGAGGTGAAAAGAAATCCCGTATGAGTTGCTGTCTGTTTAAGGACTTTACGACTGTAATAAAACGGTATACGGATTGTAATTGTACATTAACAACTAAAGGTAAATTAATCCATACGTGTGGTACGTTCAAGTTTATTCTAAAGTATGCAGCAAAAAACGGCACTTGCACTTTTTGCTCAGCACAAATCATCACAATTTGAAGCTTAGGAAACAACTACCTTGAGCATGACCGTGGACATACTATGGTATTAACGTATGTCTACAGAACGCTGCCATAATAGTTCAAATAAATTTATGTTACTCCATTCCACTGACAACGATAACATTTTATTTATTAGATACTAGAAGTTAGATTATTGGATCGAGAAATAATACTACAGTCAAGTTAATTAAGCAGTCTCTGATTGTCCATGAGGATTTATACACCTCAATTGTGAGAGTTTGGAAATATGCAATTCCAGGGTCACATGAAAGTATAGTTTGGAAGGAGCAAGCTGTGATTTTTAAGATGCTTGTATTTCCTACAGCTTTGGATTATGCAGCAGCAAACAGCCTTAGAAAGGGAACTATCTTCGGTTTTTTTAATTTACTTTTTTAGTTCTTTGGATAATTTGACTTTGCTACTATCACAATTACAGTTTAGGTCAACTTAAGTTGAAATTGGCTGCGCCAACGAAATTTGCAAATTCGTAGTATCTTTTGCCCTTCTTTACTTGAAGATATCGGTTGATTGTTGCTCTTTTTTACTGCATACTTCTGGGAATTCAGTACAGTTGAGTAGAATCAAGTTGATATATTTGAATGGTTTTTTACGTCTGAGTAGATAAATTAAACCACATATTATTCTTCAGGACAGAATGACGTTTACCGTGTGAAATTGGGTAAAAAATGTTGGTTTGCTCTGTTCCGGTGTGCATAGTAAGCAAAAAATGACCTTTGGAGATGTTAAATTAAACATTAAACTCACTTAGGACTCGTATTTCATCCTACATTCATTTTGAACATCTTTTTAAGTGCTTTGTGAATTCATTATTACATAGAATAAACAATTATGCGTTAACTACATCACATGAAAGAAAACTTAACTTAGTGCATTAGTTAGTTGGACTATCATCCCATTATTCCCATTTGCGGGGGCCCATATAGCCGACCATTGATCCCTGGAGATTAGATATTTTTTACTGTTTGGAAATCCATCAGTACATCCTGGACCTTGAGATCCTTCAAGGACTTGATTTATTGGCCTACCACCCTTAAATTTATCAAGGAGACTGACTTCCAGTATGGACTATTTTCTGTAGAGAATACCCAGTTTACATGCTTCTACTGCAGTTTAGAGGGCTTGCTGAGTTATTAAACAATGTTCCTACCGAAAATATATATAATTCTTATTCCTTATGTTGATTATTACTTTACTTTATGGAAAACCGGAATAAACTTCCACCTTTGGAAATTCCGTTCTTCTATTACAGTTAGGTTAGAATTTGCGCATAATTCTACTTTCGAATGAGCTGCGATGCGATAGAAAAATGAAGCAAGCTGCTTAAAAGGCTATTATTTTTATTTCTTTACAAATTAATATTAAAATATCCAAAACGGTATGGTCGATTACGATGAAGAAGAGCTCGGAGAAAGTTGTTCGAGTCTTCGAGTTGAATGAAATAATATCCCTCTCTGAATCTTAGATTAAGCTGTATTATGCGTTCTTCTGTACTCATATTTTAGCTTCTGCAGGATAAATTTGATCTTTCTATGCCAAAAAAATCACCCCACACTCCACCTTGGAAAGGGGAGATTAATTTCAAATTTCTTGGTAATTTTTTTCAGTGCGATGGCTGAACGGATATGGAGGCAATAAATATTCAGAACACGTAGATATGAAGAAAGTAGTTGTAGCTGTAGCAATAGTGGCATAGTAGCAGAATTAGTAGTAGGAGTAGCATTAGTCGTAGTAGTATAGTAGTAGCAGTTGCAACAGTAGTAGTAGTCGTAGTAGTATAGTAGTAGCAGTTGCAACAGTAGTAGTAGTAGTAGTAGTATAGTAGTAGCAGTTGCAACAGTAGTAGTAGTAGTAGTATAGTAGTAGCAGTTGCAACAGTAGTAGTAGTCGTAGTAGTATAGTAGTAGCAGTTGCAACAGTAGTAG
>JAQFZX010002505.1:0-18630 GCA_034682405.1 Hydroisotoma schaefferi | reverse complement strand
GCGCCGGAGCCACAGAACAAACTTGTATGAACAAAGAGAAACATAAAAAGTAAACATGAATTCATGGGATTTGACATACCTCATGGTTGTTCCACTGCCGTAAAACAGCTTTACCATCCGACGTATCAAAGTCTTTTAAAGTTTGGGTGAAACCCTACGGCTCAGAGATCTATGTACTTACAGCATTTGGAGCATTTGGAGTTCTTCTATTGTGCAAAAACCTAAAAGGGTTACGATTGACGGACTTTGTTGGAATTGTCATAGGTAAAGAAATCCCAGTGCCCGGTAAGAGCAGATGGCTGGTTAGGGCCCCTTTAATAATGTTTATTCTGTTAATGACGGTAATAACGAGTGAGTATCAGAACTCAATCACCGGCGAACTAATAGTCCCCGACCCTCCCCACATTATTGAAGATTTACCCGAGTTGTTAGAAAGCGGTTACAAGCTCATCATGGTAGAAACTGGGCCTGGGTCTACAGTCGGGATAGAAGTTTACCAGCCCGATTTTAAACGGTACAAAATTGAACACAAACTTAACACGAGTGTAGACGTCATTCCCGATTTTCGTGATGTGATTAAAGTTTTAGGAAGTGGGAAATACGCGTGCAATGGAATTGTAGATATATCTGATTTAGCATACTTTAGAGTATTTTTGGGACTTGAAGCTAATTGTACCACCGTAGACGTCGTGGATCTTCTTCCTCTAAGTAGCAGTTTTTCAGGTTCGAGCAACATCCACGGAGAAATTATATCGTACAAAAAGTCTTTAATAACTCATGGACTGGAAATATTTTGGGCACGCATGCACAGGAATTTGCAACACTTTCTGCTTGTAGGATTTGAACGTGCGTTAGATTTGGTCAGAAAAAGAGAAGATGAAATGAAGGAAAGTCAGTTTATAAAACTTTCACAAATTCTGTCTTTCTTTGGAATATGGGGGATTCTTTGTGGTTTAGCCTTTCTTATTTTTATTCCCGAGTTCATTAGTCAGTACAATATAAAAACAGCTATAGCACTCGCCTTAAAAACTTCTTTCAAAGTTATCATCTGCATTTTCCCGTTTTATAAAACGCAGTCTATAAAATTTAATGACTTCTGGAACTACTTGTTTGAAACGCCTGTCCATAACTTTGAATAACTAATTTCTAATTGGTAATAATTTAAAAGCTAATCCACGCAAACATACCGTTGTGGCATTTATGTAAATAAAATACCTGATAATAAAATAAAACCGAGATAGTTTTATGATGATAATTCAGTCAATTATAGTGAATATCCACGCGCTGCACGACCTACTTTATACATCAAAAGCTCACTCATCACTGAAGTTTGGTATCATTCATAATCTTAAGCTTTTAATGCCCACTTCAGTCTTCATTTCATGAAATTACAATTTACTCGATAATAATAATCCCAACAGTTGGTTTTTTAAACTTGAAAATTTTGATAAATACGAAAACTTCAACTTTGTAATTACTACGCGTTTTCCTGACCCTCATCATTTCCTGCCTTTTTATTCTTTAGGTCATAGTCATGTCTTCTCCGGGCCCTAGCCCCACAAGTATAAACGCAGAGGAGGACGAGGTAAAAAATCCCAATGGGAATGGACATAACGTCCAGCGTCAAATATTCAAAGTAGATTATGAGAAGTGCAGTTTGTCCCACTGCAAGGACAATCCTCCCAAATATTGACAGTTCAAGTCCACATATTATATTGTCCTGGGTATTCCGGCTATAGTTAGCCTTGTGGTACTCCCGATTGCACGGAATAAGAATCCCATCCCCTATTGTCCACACCATTCCAAATAGACCAATTTGCATCCGCAGAATCCATATGCCAATTCCTGTAACATAAAACATTCAATAAGCACATTTATTTAATTTGTCGCCATTTTAAAACCCATAGAATCCCTAGAGAAGCTAATAATCTTATAAAGTTATACTGTGTAAAAACTATCCGCAAACTACGTTTATATTTATGGTCTTTTCTTTACTGAAATAAAACATCAGAAACGCTGGCTTACTATTATCTTTATAAAGATGTTGACATCCATCCCACGTTGTTGCTAGCAAAGCTACCTAGAAAGCGAATAAAAATCCATGCAAGTTTCATGATTAAGTAGATTAACTTATAACCAGTGGTCTCTTCAATAACTTCCTTACTATATTGAAAAAAGCAGCCATGGGCAGGACTATCCGAAGAATTCTCAAGGATACGTAGCAAATATTGTGTGCCCACTCATAATCTATTTCTATTTCCGGTTGACTTGTAATACTTTTGGATTCATTATCCTCAGATACATTGTCATTAATCGGTTTGGGTTCAGTGGGAATCTGGGCGTTTGGATTCGGTGGGAGTGGTCCTGGAGGGTAGCGGGGTTGGTAATAATAATACTGCTGCGGCTGTTGCTGTCCATATCCATAATATCTGTAGGCAGGATTGGCCTGTGGATTAGGGTAATTGTTGTAGGGACCAGGATTCGCACCGGGAACAATACTACCTGCTCCACTACTTGTAGGGGTACTGGCTCCACTACCGGGACTAACCCCACCACCGCCCCATCCTCCTGCAGGGTTACTTCCGGTCCCTGGAGGGGCACTTACGTTACCGGCCCATCCTCCTGCAGGGCTACTGCCGGTACCGGGAGGGGCACTTACGTTACCGGCCCATCCTCGTGCTGGGCTACTGCCAGTACCTGGAGGAGCACTTCCGCCTATTCCTCCTGCAGGGCCAGTGGCCGCACCAGGACCGGGAGGAACACCGATGCTAGCGACAGCTCCTTTATTAGGGCTACTGGCCGTTTCGGGATCAGCAGCGACGCTTCCTCCCTTTCCTCTTGTAGGGCTACTGGCTCCACTACTGGTCGGAGAGCTCGTTCCCGAGATTGGAGGTGAGTTTGGTTTTTTCATCACTGCGAATTTTAGACCCACGGAAAGCAAAACGTCAGGTTAGAACTCCGTACAGTCAGTTGCTATCGCCGACCACCAAAAAGTCATGGCATGGAAACTTATCCGCTTAGATAAGAGCTTCTATCTACCCAAAATCCTGTGTCTTTGTCTTGAATGATCAAAGATGCTCTGAACTATACTACTAAATAAATAAGTAAATTAATAGGCTAAATATGAGCGAAAAAACTTGTGATGAAATGGGGAATATTTATTGAACTACCGTCTTTCCCGAATGAATAGTGATTATTAAATTACAGGCATGAAACTACTAGTATCTGAAACGAAAGTTTGTTGACAAATGCAGCGATCGCAGTAACAAATTAAAACAATTTAAAGCTAATTTTTAGCAGAAACAAAAGCATCTTTTTGCGAAAATCTATAAAAAATATAGTGCGAAAAAATAAATGACGAATAAAAATGGAATTCTCACTTGCATAATATCTTGCATATTAATTTATTCATTTTATTGAGATAATCGTTAAGGATTTTGTTGCACCATCATCAGTGGCTAAACCCACTTAGTGGTATTTTTAGTGATATTTTTCTCAGAAGAAGTTTCCGTCATAATAGCCACCATATCCATAGCCGTGTAGCCCATTGCACCTCCTATCATCACTCCAGCACTTAAGCCTTGCAGTTGCAGTGCAGCGTCTGTCGAACCGTCCCCATATCCGCCATATCCATAAGGATAGCCATTCGCTGGAACAATAACTGGTGCAGAAGCGTATACAGGTTGAGGAATCACTTGTGGCTCCTTAACAACCTTGACCCCATGAACAGGTGTACCATAAAGATTTTCAAGATATTTCAAGATCTCACTGCGTAAACTCCAGACGATGTAGATGCAGCAGATCCGCAAGGGAAGATTAGCAAGGTGAAAATAATTCAAGGAAAAGGGGTCTGGTATAATTAATATAATTTCAAGCAAGATCTGCAGAATGCTGATTCCGATACACAAAAAAAACAGACCCCGATGTGGCTAAAGGAAGTAAAGCAGACGATGTAAATATAATCTAAGTATTTAAGCAGTTCTCATCTCATTACAAAGTCGATATCCGTACCTTGAATGACCCAGACATGAGGAATATTGCAAAAATTAATTCCGCAGCGTGTAGGCAGATTACAGATGATCAAACCTTGGTCTGAGAAATGAAAAAGAACTTATTATTTTGAAAAATACGTAAACTGAAAGTCAAATTTGGGTGGGATGGCACTTTCCCCTTTGCATTCCGCAAAATAAAAATCTATCTTCCCTTTCCTTCTTCAAATTATGGGTTTGCAGTGAAATGTTTTGCAACACGTTACTAACGATACAAATGGTAGGCATAAGTCAAATAAAGGGTCACATTCATTGCAAACTCAATCAGATTGGATTACTCATTTTTTATTAGAATAAAGTTTACTAATATGTTTCAAATGCTTGTGACGGAAAAGTTACAGTTATGGAACGCTGGCTAATGATCCTTTCTGGCCTTAATTTAATGGCGCTCACCCTTTTATTGATTTGATAAAATGACTATTAAATAAGTATGCTATTTTAAAAAATACGAGTATACTATTGTAAAATGACCGCAACTATGACATGCATCAACTATGTAATAAACATACTATGTAATGAGGCTACTATTGTTTGGCCACTACAATTACTTGAGTCACTATATCCCAAAAAAATAAAATGAACTTTTGTAGTAAACTTTACGATCCAATTTATTGTCAGTTATTTTGAGTTTGACTTGATTCTTTAATTACAAGGATCCGGATGTACCTTTGCATTATGTTGCAAGTAAAAATTAAATTGAATGGCTTCCCCTGACCCTTACTGTCACTGTCGACCGGGACAAAGAGACTTGTGTGATTCGGACTGCCAAAGCCAACGCCTATTTTGTTTACTAACACAAGGTGGTGGGGGTGGCCGTGGTTGACTGTATTCCTTACAGGAATTCTTAGGCCTGGGACATCCACTCAGACTTGTTTCTTCATTAAGGACCGCAAGGGAATTCATCTGTCCTTCAAAGTCCTCGTTGATACTTCCCCAAATCCCCACTTCCTGGAAGGTTGGCTTGGCCTTGTTAATTACCCCTTTGAAATTCGGATAGTTAATTGTGCTCAGGAATCCCCTAGCTGATCGGGTAAATGCTCCAAGGTCTGTGGAGAATTCTTCAAAACTCTGGCAGAGTCTTCGGGCGCTGTCCGTAGTTTCTTTGGAGTCGCGCATCATTCCTTCTGATGCTTCTAGACCGGGATACATTCCGCGCCGGGTTAGACGGTCAGCGTCTCCCATTAAATCTGGGAATTTATTGAGGATTTTATTAAACAAGTGAAGCATTGAATAGATTTAAGGTATGAAAGTGACCTTCACTTGGTTGCCGATGGCGTGGAACTCCAGATGGGACCTGTACTGTTTGGAATTGTGTTCCATAATAAGGTCGGCACTTGTAGTACCCTCCGTAGTAACAGGGTCCACACCCACCACCATTCGTGTACGGATTTTGATAACAGCCGAAAGACATTTCTCTTTAAATATGATACTTGATAAATTTTGAGATGAGATATTTCCTAATCAGTTTAATTCTTTGGATGTGAAATGAAATGAAACGATGTAAAAAGGCATGATGAAATGCGTTATGTTTGGTTACTTTGGTGCTTTATCTGACTTTTACATACTTTTCTAGGTTAATTTTACCATCGGTTGATTGATGCTTGAACTCTAATTTAGCTGGGTCAGGGTCATAATTATAATTCTTGTCCCGATTTAGATTTAGCATTTTAGAGTCAACTAAAGCCTGTAGACTTCACAAACCAAAGATTTCTTAAACAATATGAGGCCATTTCCGTTTTATTGTTTATTCAGCTATTTAAATAGACATTAGAAGCTCCTGGAATTAACGGCGAGATGAGCATTTTTTCCACAAATAAAACTCGTGTCATAAATATGGTGTCATAAAGTTAAGTGTATTATTATCGGGACGGGATTATAGCACATTTCTTCAATATTATTTACGTTTCGGTTCATATTACTACCTACAATTCTGTAGTATGTTTTTCCTGCTAATTTAACTTTGACATTAAAGTTGTAAATGCCCTTCTGCGTATATCGTTGGGTTTTTTTTATGGTTAACCGCAACTCTTTTCGTATGAAGAAAAATAACTTTTTAGTGAATAGACAAATGTTACTGTATGCTTCAACATGAACATGAAACACAACGTCATGCAAACAATTACAATACAAAGTATAGTTATATTATTGTTGTAATAAATCCTTGCGGAAAACTGGACCTTTTCCTTAATAGCTGTCGTTACTATCATAATTTTAACAAATCCTCTAAGCAGTAATCCCTAAAGCTGCCATAAATCCGATTAATTAAGCTTAATTAAAATATACTTACAAAATCCGTATCCCAAAAATTATCCTTTCATAAATCTGTACCTCCAAAACATTATTGATCTGGACAAAGTCAAATGGAGGAAGTTCACCCTGAAATCCCCCCAGATCCATCCACAATTCCCATTTCTTCTCAACCAAAAAGTTGGCTTACACAAATTAAAGCAACGAATGCAGAAGAAAAAAGTAAGCCTCACTTCCATAATGAAGTGAGTTTGTTACCTTTTTTCAGAAAAATTTTGTCAAAAGTCCGAAACCTGTCAGGCTCGACAAGACCTCATATTCCTGATGTTTGATTGGATTCTGGACGCCTTCATTGGGGCAAAACATTTAATAAACGAACGCTGGATCGCTGGGGGACTTACATATTTAATTGTACTCTGTGCCGGAGTCATAATAACATTTACAAACTTCTCCCCCGTAGAACAAAAGTATAAATAACCAGAACTTATCACCTTAAAAAGTACCATGATTTTTCATTTCTTGATATTCCTAGAGAAAACGGAGCTGGAGCAATAGTAAAAAAGGAAATACGGATTCTAAGCAAGTTTTACAGGTTCCTCATGTACATTCCATCCTTCTTCCCAATCTGTAGTGCAAAGTTACATCTAGAATTTACAAAACGACTGCAAAAATGTCAAGACTCTTTAGAGAAATTTGAGCTTAGTAGAAAAATTGAGATTTTTAAAGATAAAGCAACTTGGGACGCTTGTTGTGAGAGCTTTTTTGAAGGATATCCCCAAGCAGTTTTGCAAATAACTTTACTTCTTCATCCTGACCAACCATTTCAATCTTTTCTTGGTAAAATAAAAGTACAACTTTCCAAATTAGACCCTGTTTTTTTTAAAATAAAGCAGTCCCGTCTAATATAACTTGAACGTTCTAAATTGTAGACTATCTTCCAATTGGTACAATATTCATCGCTCTGTATGGAATTACTGGAGCACCTCTAAATGTCCTTGTACTTCGGGATAAAGATTTTACAATGTCCATAACAGAAAAACTTGCGGCTTATGCTTACAACTGTGAGGATGTTTTACTGTTGAATTTTGATATCATTTTATTAATCCTCCCATTTGAAAATCGTTAAAACGTATAAAAAACGATCACAAGATCCTTGTCAGAATTTTTTGAAGCCCAAGTTTGTCTTTTTCTATGAAAAGGTTTACATTTAGTTAATGTATTAATTTAGGGTTTAATTCTCCATCCTTTCCCCTAAAGCTGTACATGTTTCGGTGTGGCAGTTCAACTCGGAGGCATTAAAACCGGAAAATACGATTTGTTTTACTTTCCAGCTCTCCGGGTTCTATCCTGCTCGTTATTCATCTCTTCAGTTCTATCCATAATAAGAAGCTCGACCTCTGACCTCTCATTCTGGTTAGAAGGGATTCTTATGGCTGGATCTGCCATAGTAATATTTCTCCTTATCGGAGGATCTTATATCCTCAAATATGAACTTCAACAGGCTTATCCAGCCTGGTCAGAAGAACACGGACGTCTGGCCGATGCTCTCGTCTTTCTGATAACCCTCGGGAGTTTCTACCTGTGGACCGTGTCACAGGTCCTCCCCCTGACAGGACTTCTACTCCCTAAAACGATACTAGTTATATTGTTTTATCTCATCCTCGTATTTTTCACCTGTCTCGGCATCCTTTACTACAGAGATAAGCTAGAGCTTTATCATGGAACGTCTGCCTGGGTTATCCTAACCGCTTATCTCGGTCTTAAAGGTACGCTAGCTAGATTTACTTTTAAGAGGAAAAAGGCTTCTTTAGATATTCAACTTCCAGTGCCTGTAGAAACACCTTGTGCAGGCACTAATTTAACTATCTTGGAGGTTATTCCGTTGCATAAAATAAATACATAAATATTTCATACAAACCCTCTAGATCGTCTTATAAGCGCAAACTACCCTCTAATAAAACTCAGTCAGACATAGGTAATACGATAGAATAATGTTCAAATCCCAAACAGCTAAAAAGTTCAAGGTATTCGCTGTTGTATTCATTTTTCCATGTACATACTGCATATAATAAATTCCTAAGAATACCGTGTATTGGAAATTGTTCTAACTTTAACGGGCTCATTAGAGTAGCCAAATATTGAGGAAATCAATGATAAACGTGTAGCATAAACGATCGAGTATCCAGAATCCATATCCTTTTGTTGTTTTGCATTTTGTATAAATCTACCTTAACCTAAGGTGTGTTGTGTACTTTTCAACCACCCTTCAACCTAATGACAGCCGGGTAAGATGATAAGATAAGTAATTCAACAATATCAATTGTAATTCCTTCTTTCCTATTAGTTGGATCTTTTAATCTCCGCTTAAAATCAGCGGATATGAAAAACGGCTGGACCACTTAAACAGGCTCAATCGAAGCCATCTAAATGAGGCATAAACGAGAAGGATAAATGCATGTAAAGGTAAACGCTTGACATTTCCTGTTTGACTATGACTATTGTTTTCTATTAGGTTTGCCAACTTTCTACTGCATGTATTTGTATGTCATTGGTATCTAATTGCATCTAAGTTAATAATTCCAGATTAATCTAACGGCATAAGTTCTCATAACATGTTGTTATTATGTCAACCAGGCCAAATTAGTTTCTGAGGTAAAATTATTATAAACTCCGTTTGGCAATATATTTATCCTTTCATTATAAGTTCTTTAAAGCACAAAAAACCTGGCCATTCAACTGTGGGCTGTGTGTAAGAAAGTATTAAAAAGTAAAGTAACGTAAAATCAGCCTTGTCGTCATTACAGATATTAAATTAATATCAACCAATCAAAGTTGGAAAAGAACTTTGCGAACCTAAAGCAAGTTTTCTTGGATAATTAAATTAGATAAATGATGATTGCAACAATAACAGGGTTTACTTGAGCTGGAGCTGGTACACCTTACCATTTCTTGCACCCATTTAAGCAACTTTGCAACCTATTTTCTCCAGTAAAGACATAAAAGCACGTTGAGGTAAGTAAAAGTAAAAATAACATTTTGTAAATGATTTTGATAGGTAGTGGTATTAAATTAATGAGAATGAATCTCCTTGAATGTACCTTACCTTAATTCTGTTTGTTTGTTTTTAAATTAAATCAAAAAGGGTTAATGATCCACTCTACTCTCCTAAAATACGGGATGCGTTGGATGTTTTGGAAGGAATGGGTAATGGGTTTGGTTAAATCACATGAAAACCTTGGAAATCGGAATCGAATGTAGCATAGGTTGAGCAGTCTTATGGAGGTTGAAGTATTCGGTATTGGTGTCCATCAAGATGGAAATTTATATAATAATGATTTATAACTCGTGTCAAAATGTTAATTTCTTATCAAATTGAGGGTGCGAGTCCAGAAAAACCGTATTTTAATAAATTGTGAAAGCTAAAGTATCGACAACTTAACCTGTGGACAAATAGCTTGGGGTCTTTCGTACAAAATATGTAATATTTTGACCGTTGTTGCCCACTCCCCACATCAATATACAAGAGGTCCTCTAAACCCCCAAATCGTACATCTTATGGTGTTTCAGTTTGGAATACCTTACCAGACAACAATACCCTAACCACATTTGACCTTGGTGCAGTCCACTCAGGGTCAGGGTCGCAGTAGGTCAACGATACTGTGTATCATTCAGTTTACTTGATGGGGATTGACATTCACGATTTGGTGACCTTTATCAAAACCTACGTTATTAAAACTCCGGGGTAGATCCCTGTAAAACGCCAAATCGGCGTAAATCCATCTAGAAATGGGTCGACTATCAACAGAGATCCTGTTGATTTTAGACCTGCATCACAAGCTCTGCAATCATATGTGGAAATTGCCAATACAGTGGGACCCCATCCGGAAACGGCTTTTCTACGGGGAAAATTCCAAGCTTAACATGATCCGTTTCTGTCTCTCCGTCATCTTTATTGGTGGATGTGTGGGTTGCTGTATTTTCAACCTCTTGACACAACTATTCTTGTCCGGATCAAGTGGGAAAGGACTGTCCTTGGTGGCTGTTATAATCAATAGCATAACATGCTTGACATGCATTGTTGTTATCTATGGTGCTTGTCTTATCTTTGTCTATGGGGAGGATGTCAATGGGCTGACGAATCTTTCCATGCTTGATGATTTACTGGATGACGGTAAGCTGACTGGTTTAGTTTTTAATGTACATTTTTCAGCACACAGAGCTCTTGCAAAGGCTTATTTTTAGCCCATTCTAGGGCTACAGGGATTGCCGTGTCCGTCCGTCTATCCGACTGTCTGTCTGTCCGTCCGCGCGAGATCTCAGAACCTACCCGGCCTAAACTTAGCACACAGGTGGCAACTGTGCTAACTAGGTGCAGTGTGAAAGGTAAGTGGGGGTCAAAAAACCTTACCGGGTATTTAAATAGCCTAAAACAGTTTTCTACTTTTCCACCAAAATCACAAAAATACATATAGTTTGGCCCAAATCGACAGTTTGAAGACCTGTGGGGGTCAATAAACCACACCGGGTAATTTAATGGCCTAAAAAATAATTTTCTACTTTTCCACCAAAATCATAAAAATATAAAGAGCAGGAGAAGAGGGGTGTGGGGGCTGGCCCCCCACATTGAAAAACACAAACTGACACACAACATACATTTGTTCAAAAAATAGAAATGTCTATAAATATTGCGCCAAAGCGCCCTGGAATGGGCTCGGCTAGCTGTACTTGGAGGTTTTTTCCTTTGGGATATGAGGCAGCAATATACTAAACATTTTGACTGCTACTACCTTGGCCAAAAAAATGACTGTAGTTCCGGTTTTAACCCCCTACTGACTGCGCTTATCAGTATTACTCTCCCTCTTGAACTGACCTCGTCTAAGCAAACTGGTCCCTAAAATAATCCCTCTAAAAAAAATAGATTTACACACAGTTTATCAGTAGCTATTCCATATTCATAGAAAAATTACAGTTAACCTAACGCCTTAAATTGCATCAATAGGCAAAAGGGTACTTTCACTGCAGACAGATGTATACAGTTTCCCTTTAGACTTTTTCCAGAGGAATTCAAATACTTTTGAAAGTAGACTTGTAGACCACGATTCACTGTTATTTAATTGCCACTCTTCCCAAAAAATGCAATCCAATTTTAAATTACGCTTACTCAAATATTTAATAAAATAAATTATTAAATTACTTTTTTTTAAATCGAATACCCGAATTGAATTACTTCTCCATATATTGTGTTCTATAAAAATAGGAAAAGATTCGTCTCGGAGATGCCTACCATCCAAAAAACATACCAAACTCAAGAAAAGGTTTCAAAATGGAAATATCTCAACAAATATTGACAAATCTACATTCACGTTGGAAGAAAAGCTCTTACTAATAAGTCTCAAAGCATTTTGCTATTTCACTGTAACGCTTCCTTTCTGCAGCGTCATGGGAGGAGGATTGTTGAGAATTGAACCATTCGGAAATACGATTGACTTCATCCTAGAAAAGATGCAATTGGATTCTTTACTTATCTTCATCCTAGCCAGAATTGTGGGTGCAGTATTGAACTATTTAGCTGCTTTTTATATTGCAAGCATCACCACTTTGCTCATCATCTTTGGATTTGGAACCTATTCTCGGTTTAATGAAATAATGAAGACCCTGCTTCAAGCTGAAAAGTGGAAGAAGCATTCAGAATCGCAGTGGAATCGAAGTATTTTCAAATATCTCAACTTCTACAGAGAAATTCTTAGGAACTTTGGAGCATTCAGGCTTATTTTGGGAAACGGAGTTCTAGCTTTTTTCTTTGGGTTTCTTTGCATAATTGTTGTGTTAGGTGCATTGGTCATAAAATTGCATGGGATCTTACATATAACTGTTGCTGTATTTTTTGGTAGCCTTGTCATTTTTGGTTGCATCTTGGTTCACTTTGGATTCTTATTCTGTCTGATATCTACGAATATATCTGTGTTTCTTCTTGATGTCTGGAGATGTAGGGCACTGAAGTATCCTCGAATGGGGAGGAAGATGCTACTGAAAGAGCTGAGATGGATGCGACCCATCAAGGCTCCCATTTCATGCCGAACTATGCTGATCTTTGAATGTACTGCTGAGACAAAAGTTGCATATTACAAGGCAATTCTGGATAATTCTATCAATTTAATATTGGTCCTATGAATAGCATAAAGGCTGAAGCTTCTATCCACTCATTCATTAGTTTAGTTAAGGCATAACTAAAATCTGTACAACTGGTTAACTCAATTGAGTAGAGAAGGGCTTTTTAGGATAAATTATATAATTGTGGTCATTTCTTGTAAATGTTATAATGAGTAATAAAAAATATATATAAATATGACTTCCAGATTTCTTTCATCATACTAACGTAAAAATGTTTGTATGTGTGTATCAAACTTTAGGTGCTATCTCCTCATAGGGTTTTCACCCGATTTCAATTCTGATTGCGCAGATTCCAGCTTCTCATAAACTCAAATTGACGTTAAAGAAAAAGAATTTAAAAATTCGAAAAAGAATTTTTAACTTTTTTTCATAAAAATGTTCAAAAATCGGGAAAAAATGATTTTTTTTTACTTTTTTATGATCTTTTCTAAAACGATGGTCTAAGTTGAATTAGATGGATCTGATAAGGAGCAAGAGTTCTATCTCATGAAGAAATCATTAAATTTCGAAAAAACAATTCAACATTTCAAAGCAATTTGAAAAATACACTTTTGCACTTTTATTGGATGCATCCTAAGTATTGGATGAATAAGAGGATCTATGATAATCTCCAGCTCAGTATTACTCTTACATCAAACTTACAGCACTTATATGCAAATGACATGTCAAAAAAGTTACGGGTGAAACTTTTTTTTAAAAGTACCGTAATTTAGTCGTAGTGGAATTATATGACATGATTTTTACTTGACTTGCCTAGACCGCAGATTACGATTAGCAGGTTTCTACGAAGTGGAAGAATTATGTAAGCGGGGTTGTTACGGCCTTTTAGAATTAGAATAGCGGTATTTCTACTGTTTAGAATAAGGGTAAGTGGCACGGCGGGGGTAAGGTTTAGAATAAGAGTAGGTCAACGGCGGAGTTATGTCTAAAATAAGAGTATGCCAACGGCGGGGGTAGTATTAAGAATATGAGTAGGCCATCGGGGTAGTGTTTAGAATATGGGTAAGCTAACAGTCGGGGCCAAGAAAGACTCTGGCCAAAAAATTCGAGCTTAGTAGAAAAATTGAGATCTTTGAGGATAAAGCAACTTGGGTCCCAACTATTTCAATCTTTTCTTGTTAAAATAAATGAACAACTTTCAAAATTAGACCAATGCGATTCTATAATAACCATTCTCATACATAATGTGTCGTTCAATTTCCACTGTCTAATCCACCACTTACCTCTATCATATCATGTCATGCCACCTTTTTAGTCGAACGGACCTCCAGTTCCTACGGACCTCTAGGCGCCGGACCTCCAGTTGCTACGGACCTCCAGTTGCTACGGACCTCCAGCCGCTACGGACCTCAAGTTGCTTCGGACCTCTAGGCGCCGGACATCCAGTTGCTACGGACCTCTAGGCGCCGGACCTTCAGTCGCTACGGACCTCCAGCCGCTACGGACCTCCAGTCGCCGGACCCCGAGTCACCGGACCTCCTGCCGCGCTCCCACTTATATAGTCTGACTAAACTATATGCTGACCTTTGAAGGTACTGAGCTGAGGCTAAAGTTGCATATTACAAGGCAATTGTGGATAATTCTATCATTTTCATATTGGCCCTATGAATAGCATAAAGCCTTAAGCTTCTGTCGGTTCATTCATAATAGTTTAGTTAAGGCATAACTAATGAGTATGAGTAATGTTAAAATAAAAGTACAACTTTCAAAATTAGACCTTTTTCTTTAAAAAAATAAAGCAGTCCCGTCTAATATAACTCGAACGTTCTAAATTGTAGACTATCTTCCAATTGGTACAACATTCATCGCTCTGTATGGAATTACTGGAGCACCTCTAAATGTCCTTGTCCTTCGGGAGAAGGATTTTACAATGTCCTTTAACAAAAAACTTGCGGCTTATGCTTACAACGATGAGGATGTTTTACTGTTGAATTTTG
The DNA here is from genome assembly GCA_034682405.1 of Hydroisotoma schaefferi. Taxonomy (NCBI): domain Eukaryota; kingdom Metazoa; phylum Arthropoda; class Collembola; order Entomobryomorpha; family Isotomidae; genus Hydroisotoma; species Hydroisotoma schaefferi. The sequence goes on along the minus strand of JAQFZX010002505.1, from coordinate 4,226 downwards.
ATAGGGCTTATCCCGCCTGGTCAGAAGAACACGGACGTCTGGCCGATATATTTAAGGGTACGCTAACTAGATTTACTTTTGAGAGGAAAAAGGCTCCTTTAGATATTCAACTTCCAGTGCCTGTAGAAACAGCTTCTGCAGGCACTAATTTAACTGTCTTGGAGGTTATTCCGTTGCATAAAATAAATACATAAATATTTCATACAAGCCCTAGATTGTCTTAGAAGCATAAACTACTCTCTAATAAAACTCCTAGTCAGTCATAGGTTGGTAATACGGTAGAATAATGTTTGTTACGTTTAAAATCTCAAGCACCTAAAAGGTTGAAGGGATTTGCTGTTGTATTCGATTTTCCGTGTACATACTGCATATAATAAATTCGTAAGAATATCGGATGTTGGAAGTTTTTAACTTTAACGTGCTCAATAGAGTAACCAAATATTGAGGACATGAAACGCGTAGTATAAACGATGGAGTAACCAGAATCGATATCCTTGTGTTGTTTTGGCATTTTGTAGAAATCCACCTTTTGTTTTTACTATTTCTAAATATTACATTGCCTAACCTAAGATGTATTATGTATTTTTCAACCACCCTGCAACCTATTTTTCAGGTATGGGTATGACAGCCGGGCAAGAAAGTAATAAGGGGAGTAATATTAATAAAAGAGCTCAAATGAAATTTATTTATATGAATCCTGATAACAAAGAAAGTTCTTACCTTGGGTAGATAAGCTACTAGATAGTATTAGCCTCCTGATCGTCATTGTGTAAAATATTATATGCATATCGACCAATAAGCAAGGTAGATAGCTATATATGGCTTCAATAATTAAATAGGTTGAGTCATTCATGATTGTATTAAAACCAGGTTTATCTTAAATCACATCAATAGTTAGCATACATTTCATCAGCTCAACATATTTGCTGAGTTGTTACTTCTTAGTATGGATATAAGAGGAAGGTAAGAGTAAGTTAAATAATAATTCAACGAGTTCAAAAGATATTCATTTATATGAATCCTGATATCAAAGAAAGTTTTTACTTGGGGTAGATAATACAGTAAGAGTAAGGTACCTAATTGAGCAAGATTAGGTATTAAAGATTAGAGTTCTTAAGAACTTCACTCTTTTAACATACAGATGTGGGTGAGTGCGGGCTAGAGCAGAGGTCTGACAACGGCTTGAGTTGGTTAAAAACATTACTCTTAACCGAAATAAAAAATCAGACGTTTAAAAAGTTGATTATAACCAGCTATACAGCCAGAGGCAAATACTTTCTACCTTAGACACAAACACAGGCACTTAATTAGTCTAATATAGCGCAATTTTTAATAAATTCGTAACAAATCATGCAAAACGAACAGTAGTAAATCGCTGGAAGTACTGGTTGGAACAATGCAAGGGTTAATAACTCAACGACGACCGGATTTTGATTGCCATTAGACACCTAGGGTGTTTTTAGAATACATATGGAGTGATACTGGGTCTGATTCCTGTAAAACACCAGAATCAGTGTGTAAAGCGATGGATAGACTTTCAACTCACATCCTTTTGGTTTTTGACCACTATCAAAAGCTGTGCAATCATATGTGGGAATTGCCAATCCAATGGGACCCCAACCAAAAAAGGCTTTTCTACGGAACAAATCCAAAGCACAATATGATCCGTTTCTGTCAATCAGTCGTCTGTATTATTTCCTGCTTCGGTTGCTGCATTTTTAACCTGTTAACACAGCTATTCGCCTCGGGATCAGGTAACGGAAGGATGACCATTGTGGCAGTTATCCTGAATATAATCATAGCCTTGGCATGCGTCATTTGCGTCTTTGGTGGTACTAATACGATCCTTCTGAATGGGGAGGCTGTTGAGGGTCTGACAAATCTTTCCACCCTGGGGGATTTTTTGGATGAAGGTAAGCGCAGATTAGTTATAGTACTCCCGTAGAGTCTTAGCCGCCGTTAATCTAAGGAATTTTATATTTTTTGAAGCATGTTCATATGAAAAGGATAGTATGCAGCTAAATTATAGGGGGCGGTTGTACTTCGCGACTGTACCGTACACATTAGATTACAAATACTTTATTTTGCCATACGGTCTAGGGGATTTCCCAGTGCGGTGTCTCGGTGAAAAGCAATTGTACAAACGTTTTTCTGGCAAACAGGGTGCAAGATAAAGCTTATTTTCGATGGCCAAGTGACTTTCCCAAACCGCCTGAAAAGGTGCAGTAAAAGTCTGCCGCGTATCAGAAATGCAAAAGACAGCCCCCTTGAAAGTCTGATTGATTAAATTAAATCTTGAGCCCTCTTGCATGAGTCTGCGACCGGAGATCACGCGACATGACCTCACGGGGACGGCAATAAGTAACAGCGACTGGAAATAACAGCGACGGGAGATCATAGGGACGGGAAATCACACAAACACAATTATCATGTATAAGGCGCGTCTTATAGGACAAGATTTAGGGGTTGTAGGTCGAAAGTTCGAGAACGCAAAGTTAAGTTCGATTTTGTTTGTGCGAAAGGCCTTTATATCAAAAAAACGAAAGTTCGAAAGCCTAGAGTTCGAAATTTTACAACTTGTGCTGCTGTGTCTATGCTTACTTCTCAATACTTCTTTTTATTATTCCTGCCGTATATTATTTGCATTATCTATGCATGGGATAATTAGCCTATCCGGAAAGATTGCCTGCAAGCAAGTGATAAGAGAATCTTCCACTCCTTACTCTCTGTCCTGAAGAAATATTCTCTGTGTGGACAACTAGCAACTGTTATCTTTACTTTAAAAATGTTCCTTGAAATAATTCTAACTGCACAAAACAATGAAATGGTGAGTTTTGACGGTTTACTTATACCTTAGAAACAAAGTGAAAGGTGATACTAAATATTTCGCTTATACGCAAGAGAAAAGAGGATGCAAAGCTAAATTGACCATCTATCAAGATGGAAATCATCAACAGAAAGATCGCCATTCTAACCATCTATCTGCCAAATCAGGATAGGTAATAAACTGATATTAGCACAACGATATGGTAATAAATAAATCCATTCTAATACCCTTTACATAAATCTGCTTTCGAACATTAGGTTTCCGTACTTAAGATTTTCGAACTTAAGGTTTTCGAAATAAATTTTTTTTCGAACTTATGGCTTTTTAACATAATTTTGCTACTACTCCTGGAACAAAATAATTCTAAGCTGATTTCCATTAACTTACTACTTAGGCTACAATTTCTTAGTAAAAATTGTAGCCTATACTTTTAGTACTATTATGAACATGCATAAATTGAGAGTTCGGGCTTAAACTTTTTATGCATGTATTTTCTCCGATGCAACTTATTGATTGTTGTAAATAGAAGAAACAGAAAGAATGCATTTTCAGACATCAGAAGTGAGTAAGAGTAGTAGCAAAATGATCATAAACCATTGCAGGAGAGGGAAGCTAGAAAAGTGAGTGGCCTAGGTAAAACAGTAATAAAAGTAGTACCCTAAATCTTGTCCCATAAGACACGCCTTATACATAATAATTGTGTTTGTGTGATCTCCCGCCGCTGTTATTTCCTGTCCCCATGATCTCTTGTCGCTGTTATCTCCTGTCGCCGTTACTTCTTGCCGTCCCCGTGAGGTCATGTCGCGTGATCTCCTGACTTGCAACACTCTTGCATAGTTTTAAAAACCACTCAAACACTAGATTTGGTTTTATACCCCTTTCCCTTGAATTGTTTTCTAGAAATAAAAAAACGAACGTCTCGGAGGGGCCGGTCAGTCTCATGCCAAAATCATACCAAACTCAAGATCAGAGGGGGGGGGGGCTATAGAAATAATTCATCTAAAGTCAAACCTACTTTCACATTTGAGGAAAAGCTCCTACTATTCTGCATCAAAGCCTTTTGCTACATACTAATGGCAATTCTACCTTTCGGCTTTGTCGTGAGTGGAATATACTTGAGGATTGAACCATACACAAATACGTTTGACATCATCCTAGAACAGATGCAATGGGATTCTTTACCGCTCTTCATCCTAACCAGAGCAGTCGCTGCAGTATTGAGCTACTTATGTTGCATTAATTTAGCCAGAATAACCTCTATGGTTGTAATCATAGGCTTTTCAACATGCTTGGCCTTTAATGAAATGATGAAGACCCTTTTCCAGGCTGAAACATGGAAAAAGCGTTCAGAAGCGCCTTATAATAGAAGTATTTTCACATATTGCAGCATTTACAGAGA
>JAQFZX010002504.1:0-18633 GCA_034682405.1 Hydroisotoma schaefferi | reverse complement strand
CACCAAGGATACGAGTTAAGATTTAGACGAATTTTTTGGTCCCGAGATACGGGGTTTTACGACTCAGCCCTTCATATCTTGGAACGTTATTTCCAACCGACCTTTGTACTGCCCAAAGAAGCTAGAAACTTCTTTTTCTTGTGGAGCAAAAAATAATAATTCACGGTCTTTGTTGGCGAAACCAACTTTGTCAATTTAGTTACAAGTCTGCTGTCGATCCAAGGTCAATATTGGTCTGCGGTATAAGTGAGCCTGTTTATTTACACTGTACAATAATACAATTGGTCAACCATTGTAATACTGTTGTTACTAACTACGCATTTTCTACAGGCGTTTCATTGCCGATTGAACATTCTGATTATGAAGCATAAACCAATTCATAGATGAAAACATTATTGGAGGTAAATAAGCATAATAAAGGTGGGTCAATTGGTCTTTAAGCAAAAGGAGAAAGTCATTGTCAACTCTAGCTATGCTAATACCACTTAACTTATAGAATGTTTTGTACTTTTCCTTCGCATCTTTCCTACTTTTACAGTATTCGCTAGTGTGATTTCTACTACCGTATTACCCGATTTAATTCCCCTGGGGAATTATTGTTTCAAACTCCGATTTGCCATGGGGAATTAAACCGGGGTGGGGAATTATTCCGGGTGGGGAATTGTTATTTCAAACGAATTTTTCGTTTAGGACCCAGACTTTTTGATAATTTTAGTAGTAATTTTAATTAAAAGTTCCACCAAAAAATAGACTTTTTGAACGTTTTTTGCTGAATTTGTCTTTCAAAATGAAAAAATTAGTCAGCCGTTCTCAGTAATTCATAATTTTAAAACTGAAATTGAGTGAATAAGAATATGCAATTAAACTAAAGAATATGAAACGTCCAAATAATAAAATTTCAGTTTAATTTTTTTACTAGTAATTTTTTGTTTCCTATATGTTCATTCTCTAAAGTAGTTCCTTAATTGAATTACAAAAAACATTTTAAAGTTTAGTAAAAAAAATACATTCTCTTTTGCTAATTATAAAATAATTCAAAATTTTTATGGTAAAAAACCCCTTCTCAAAATTATTTTAGGTATTGCTCTTTCAAAACCGTTTAACATCCTGTGAGAAAGTTAACTTTCAATATCTCATTAAAAAAGCTTCAATTTGAGGGATCGGAATCTTCCCCATGGGGAATTATTTCGGGGTGGGGAATTATTTTTCAAATGGCCCATGGGGAATTATACTGGGGGGAAATTATTTCGGGGGGGGAGGGGGAATTAAATCGGGAAATACGGTAGTCTGTGCTGTGACCCTTTGTACACCCGGCTCTGTGACCGTTGACATCTAGGTTACTAGCTACATGTAAAAAATCGATGAAATAGATATGTCCACGTAGTATGGAACCATATACCGTATATCCTCAAATAGTGGGCCCGGCCACTATTAAATGTTTGACCTTTTTGAGTGGACCACTATTCGAGAGGGGCTACTAATTTGTTAATTTAAAAGTTCAGATTTCTGTACCAGTAAAATACTTAACGATTATAACCCCCAATTTGAAAAAGGTTGTACACTTTATTTTTTTCATTCTTGAACTAGACTGATTGTTTGAAAACAAAATGTAACAACGTATAAAAGCAATAAAATGCGGCAGGCTTTATTATTTGGGAGGGGCTACGATTCGAGAGGGGACACTATTAGCGGGAGGCTACTATTCGAGGATACACGGTTCGTGCATGGGTCTAATTTGACTACTTATCGTCTCTGACACCAGCCCCTTCCGAATTGTAGCCCTTTTTATTCCTATTAATCGGCCTATAATCTAAATCTGTGTAATAGACCCATAAGCTCTTCTATCTAGCTGTATTAATTTTACCCTGTAAACCCCCCAAAATTTTTAGTAGCCCCGGGCTCTCTTTGAGACTATACGGTCTAATGATTTTCATTCATCCATTTGCAATTGTTTTGATTGATTCTTCTCGACATAAACAAAAGTGCACTTAAATTATTTAACTAACGCTGTACGGAATTTGTGTACATTCCGGCCGACCACTGCCAGCCACGTCGCTCACATTTTCCATGATGAATTGTTGATTGTTTATCCCGTTTTCATGTTAATAATTGTATGCTTATGATATCACTCCTACTGCCGTACCAGCGACTGGACTTGGCACTAGCTGCAGCTTTACAGTAATATTCTATAAGTAAATGGTCTCCAATTCAGCAAATAGCGAGCAGTATTTACAATTAAATGACTGATATTTGGGTTTAAGCGAGTTGACATTGCATCGCTTGGTGGATATTGTTTACACGGTATGAAAAAGGAAATTGTCTTCAATTTAAGACTTTTTTCTAAGTATGATTTAATCTTGGGAGAACTATCTGGAGATTTTTACAGGGTAAACGCCTAGAGTGTGTCAACCAGTGAAGGATAAGTCTTATTCATCCGGTTACCTCCAAACTATTTTAGCTTCCCTTTTAATTCCACATACTTTAAGTATTACATTTCAGCCCGTTGTACTCGTTTAAATATTTTAATTCATCGGTTACGGTTCTTAAAAGCTCTAAAAAATCATTAAAGCGTATAGAAGAAACTTTGTCTGGTTACAATTTCAGAGTGAATCATAGGATATTCTACAATTTAAGAGAGAGAAAGAATAGATCGGAATTTTAGTTAGTGCTATAATATCTTTCTCCGTGAGTAAATTTCCCTTGATTATTTTACTCCAAATTGGTTTTGATCCCCAAAAGTATAAAATAAACTAACATCTAACTAACTTCAGTAAAAAGATACAACAAAACATTATTGTACTTCATCCCTTAATCCTGGTTAAATTACCTCAATGAATGGAAATTAAAAACTCCTTGTAAAAATGATAATACAGCGACGAAGGACTGTTATTGACGTCAGATTTACATTTGGCATCGGCCTTGAGACAACATTCTGATTGAGGAAAAATAATGGTTTAGTTTATGAAAGAGTATGTAAGAATTATACAAGAATAGTTCGTGGAGTATTTACATCGCAAGCTTCTGTACGGCCTCTGCTCTCTGCTGCTTATAGTTTGTAGTTAACATAGATACAACACATCCTCGAGTACAGACCGCGGGGATGTCTAATAGAATGGCTAGGAGATATTTTAACATTTAGATAAAATGTAGCAACTATCTGTGTAATCAAGAGCGGCTTGTCTTCGAGGAATTATTGTGCGAGGGTAAGAGAAACAATCTAAGGATGATGATCTGAATAAAACTGCATGCATACAGATCTCAATCTCAATAACTAGTGTGATATGGCCTGATTTAACCAACCGAATCCTTCTAGGAAATCTCTCAATTTTTTATTAATTTAATTACTCTGAAAATATTTCTGTAAAGTCTTCTATTAGCTGTATAATCCCTTCATGTGTTATCGAGATAGAATACTAACAACACTTTCTAGTGTTCTAAGCATCACACACTTCAAGGTAGGTCAGGAGGCAGCCTTCTTCGTGTACCCAATACCAATAATATTAATTTCAAAGGGTAATGTGTCAACCAACGAAACCTAGGGACAGATTTCAGTGCCCAGCCCTGCAGTTTGGTAAGTGGGAAATAGTATTGCGGGAGGCCTTTTGCGACTTTCCTTCTCGCCGAGCCATTCTACTAATACACGATCATCGCGATGATAGACTAGTACACGATATATACGTACTATTCGAAGATGCATGGATGTAGATGGGAAAGATACGCTGGATTATTAGAATGACCCGGCGAGAAGTAAAAGCCGGAAAAGGTCAGCTCCACCCCGCCTCTTTTCTCAATAAAACTACCTGGAAATGGTTCGCTTCACCAACCCTTTTTTAATCCTCATCAAGAGTACCTAAAACACCTAACTCTTCTCCTACTCTTCTCTCTCAATCCTATTTCCCACTTACCAAACGGTAGGGCTGGGCACTGAAATCTATCCCTAGGTTTCGTTGGTAGACACATTAAAGAGGAGGATAGAAACTTGCATTGCCAATGAATCATTCTAGTCCCTCTTGATTAATATTGGGATTTACTTTGTATTAAGAGTAACAAAGGAGGGCTATAATGGAATGTGATACAGTAACTACTACTGCTTCTCGCTGTCATCAATCATCGCCAGGCAGAACTGGCTAAAACAATCCGTATAAAAAGGGTAAAAAATTCTTTTAGCCTCTTCACAGGTTTGCCCAGCATCGTCGGCTCGACAGCTTTCGAAAGGTTTTACCCTGACTCAAGCGGGTTCTGCTGGACCAACCCTTTTACTAAAGGCTTTTAGCAACTTGTGTACTAACTTTCATCAGATCTAACATCAGTTCTGCAACAGGCACTTCACAACCGAGGAAGGATTGAAGAGCTTGATTTATTTGAAGACAGAGATCAATCTGCCATTCATCCACCCGGACCACACCCAATTCAGCTCAAGTCAACAGGTCGAACCTTTTCTGGTAAGTCACTTGGATATGTACACTCGTTTTGCACGGGATCATAATCATTATGGTTGTCTCATTTCGAAATGGCAATGTCTGTTTCACTCTACCCTTTTTCAATCATAGCATCATAACCACCCTATTAACTGCGTCAGTCGAGATAAAGTGTCCCTTGTCGTCAAAATGTCAGTAAACGATACTATGCGGCACTTAGGCCATCATTGCATTGGTCGAACTGTTACAGTTTTAACGTGTCACTTTCTTTTTTAAACTGGGATTGCCTTTATTTTAACTTGTAGTTTAGTTAGTTGGTCCTCTTCTACCTTGATGAGCTATAAATCCCTCCACTTGACCACTACCATTTGTTGTACACGTATTTAAAATAAAGTTCCTCGTAATTGAAAATAGTAATAGATATTTAATTAAATTTTGGTTCATTCCAACAATGTAAACTATCGGAAGCATAAATGTAATTACATTTTCATCAAAACATACATTTAATGTGTAATTTAATCAGTGCTTATTTCTCAATTCCTTTTATTCAAAACGGAATCTAGATTTTTATGTTATAACGTGGAAATGCCATATAAAATGGGGGATACACGGAACTATTTATTTTTACATTTACAGCAAGCCATGCCAATAAAGATGTTCAACAATCCTTCCATGCCCTGATTTCGTTACTGCTAAACATGTACACAATTTAACAACTTTCATGTGACTTTCTACAAAAGTCTATTTGCTCAATCTGATCTGTAGTATTAATCACTATAATACCATCTAATGTTTGTTAAAGTACAGTTACAGAAAATAACAGGAAGAAAGTTCTGGATGTTTTTAAACCATTCTGGATCGTATCATTATTTTTCCGTATTTTCAGATTCAGATTCAGATTTAATAGTTTATTTGACAAGACCATAACATGCAACCTACCACGCTACCATATTTCCCGATTTAATTCCCCTGGGGAATTATTGTTTCGAAGGAAAAATTATAAATTGTATTAACATGGTCAAGATAGGGAAAATTTAATTTTTTAACATGGAAAGGTAGTGGGGAATTATACCGGGGGGGGGGAATTATTTCGGGGGGGGGGGGAATGAAATCGGGAAATACGGTATATTAGGTTCTCAGTTAAAAATATGTAAAAAAAAATTAAAAATTAATTTATCAATAAATCCTCAAATCCAGATACGATGTACTTTATTTTCAATCCCAACTCAATTCAATCCGATCAATTTTCTATTTCTTGTTGATAAAAAGTGTTAATTGTTGACCTAAGGTCTGTTACACTTCCAAACTGTAACATATTTTTTCAACCTTAAACTGCGTTATGCCAGGAGAAGGAGTAACAATATTTTTCATTGATAAAGTCCGTTAAAACAAGACTTGTGTAAACAATCTCATCATCACTTATAAAAAAAATACATAAATAGTTTTTGAGGACTACGTCTATCTCTTGTGTGGAAATCTATAAATAGCCACACACAACTTCCGTCTAGCAGTTAGTTTTAAATAAAAAAGAGCACATTTCTTACTTTATAAACCGTGACCTGACATTTGCTAATGTCATTCACTTGCAAAATTCCCTGTAATATGATAATCTTACATCGAATATTAAATGAACCTTGATATAATAAATATTGAGATGGACCTCTCTTAAAGATCAAAACGAATTACGCAATCTTCAATGACCTATGATGACCTTGAGACGTCATTTTTCTACCAGAAATAAATTATAAAAAGGCTCTAAATAACTGTGGTCTCTTGTCAGATCCTAGCTAAGAGCATTGATGATCTTTATCTTATCTTGTCTATTTATTGCAACCATTCAATCCCTTTTTATTGCCTTAACTTCAAGTATTTAAAATTGATTCATTGAGTAAAACGTAGTAGTTGTTGCATTTCCACTCCATTTTTATTTCATAGGACTAAAAACGGTCTAACCTTCTATGAAGATAACTTCCATACTTCTACTTCAATTCTGGTTTCATCATATCATCCATCATCGCTGCATAAGTTATCGATGAGCTACGTTTTAATAAAAACTAGGCGGATAAGCCCATATTATGTAATACGGGGTTCAGTGACGCAGTTACCTCCACTCCGTAAGTCTGAACCCAGTGACAAACATTCGTGTAAGGCAGGGCACTTTAATATACCCTAAATACACCATTAATTAATACCCTGCACTAAATCGGGAGTGGGCCATAAGATATGCACCATTGTACACCGGAAGAGGGACCTTTAAGTGTGCTACTCAGGGACGTTATAGCCCGGAGAAAAACCATCAATGCATCCACCCTTTCCTGATCATGCAATACCTCTGACGTTTGTCGTGGCTTCTATGCCTTCTATTATTAATTTACGTCTGATCTGATGTCGTACATCATGTTTCTTTTTTAGTCCAGGGGCACGTTAACCCATTTTAAGGGTCTTGTAGTACTCCTGGACCCTTTTTATTGCTTCCATTTGCTTTCCCTTTGAATTCTCTCGTCATTTGATGCATCATGTACCTCTAAACATTCTTTGACGAACTTTCCGTGACCCCATGAAGGTCCTGATCATTTGGCGTATCTATTAAAGCTGCTTCTTAACATCCCATTTAAAACGACATATTGCACTTAGACATTGTTCAACGTGTTCAGCAATGCAACGCGGTCATGCATATATCTCCGTTTATAAATACATCCTAAAAAAAGAAGACAACTGGATTTTATTTGTATTGTTTTAACGATAACTTGCACGAGTCCGCTGTCAATAAGAGCATAGAGGTAGGTTAAGGTTAGGAAGGATCAAGTTACAATTACACTTTTACCTGGTTAAATTTGCATTAAAAAATAAATAAAAATCCAAACACTTCCCTACAGAAAAATTTGATAAAAAGCATGCATTATTTTCTTAAATTTATTACACCATGATTCATGAATTGAATGATATTGGGTATTCTAAGTAACGTATTCGAAATAAATCTACACAATAATTTATATCCTGCCTGAACCTCAACATTTCCTTACACTTTGTTTTACCTGTCTGATTCAACTGCTTTACATTTATTCAGTTTTGACTCTATAAATTATTACCAAACACTATATATTTGACGTTTAAAAAAGTAAGATTTAGAACGGAAAACTATTTTTACACTTGGTATAAAAATTGGCAAAACTTTTTCGAGTTATGGTGTATACGGGATAGAACTAGCAGTAATAGTAAACATTTTATTCTTTCCTTAAGGCTCCCTACGATACAAAAGTGAGCCCATGGAGCCATGCATATAGTAGGTACTAGACGTAGTAGTAGTAATAGTATAAGCAGTAGCAGTAGAAGTAGAAGTAGAAGTAGTAGTAAAAATAGAAGCAGTAATAGTAATAGTATAAGTAGGAATATAATAGTAGTAAAAGTGCAACATATAAGTAGCCATATTATAATGGTAGTATAAATAGTGGCATAAGTCGTAGTAGCACAAAATTACTCATATAAGTGGTCGTAGTATGAGTAGAAAGTAGTAGAAGTAGCAGTTAGTAAAAGTGGTGTTATTAGTTGGAGTCTGATGGGTTATCGAGAATATTTATTAAAGAATCGCGTAAATGAAGTCTTTTTACTGAGAATAGTTGTAAATAAGTTTATTAGTCAATGAAATTCATATGAATGGATCGAGTGAAATAAAACGGGTGGTCAGGGTTTGTTGGTATTACATTGGTGTGTGTGTCTAAAAAGTACCTAAAGAATCCTACGCTGCTAAAACTTACGTCACGTACAAAAACGACATAATATTTGATTAGTGCTTTAGAGTTGAGTAATCCGTCTTAACGTCGTGGTACTTTTAATGTTAGAAGTCCCTAATCTCTCAATTCAGTACCTCTTCTAAAGTATTAATGATAGTTGACGCATCACCTACCTAAAGTTGAATTTAATAATACCTAACATTACTATTTTGAGACGAGCAACGCAACTAACGATTACATAATATTGTTTCCAGAGTTGTCACCTCAGTGCACATAACAGGGTACTTTTTTGGTAAGAAAATGAAGAGTAAATGTTGTTTAAAGGAACTTCGAGGAGATAAAATGTGGAATTATTGTGAAATAACTTTATTAATTATTTATTCTAGTATATCTATTAACAATATATTATTATATAGAATGGCCCAGGGGATGCAAAACTCGGGTTTTAGGTTCTCTGAATATTAGCTGAGTGCAGTGGTACATGCAGGGGATTTAGATGCCACAATGTTTCCAAGGCAGGGTTAAGATTTCTCAGTTGCTACTTTTAAAGTTGTGGTTTTTTTTGGGTTCAGGATTTTTGGGTTCTGGGCTTTATACGATTCTTATTGCGGTTTTTTTCACTCATATTCAGGACTTTAGGGCGAGAGTTTTAAGGTTTCAGGACTTAAGGGCGAGAGTTTTCAGGTTTCAGGACTTGCAGTTTTGACCTTTAATTTAATAGCATCCATTGCAAATGGACATATACAAGTATCGCTAAGTGGTTAACTGGCTGTAGTAGTAGTAGTAGTTTAATTGGCCCCTACCACACCCCCTTGAAGTCAGTAGGAGCACATTGCAGTGTATTGGTGGCCAATAACTTTATTGCCCTTCTGGCTGTAATTGTTTACTGCCGTCTTAATATGCCCCAACAGTTAACATCTGACCTTACGGCAGGGTCATGCAAGGTCAACCCAACATGTCACATGTGGATTTAATGATGTGGAAACATTTAACATATGAATCTCAGTTGCCCCAAAATGTAACATGTGACCTTGCTGACCTAGTGCCGTGGTCGGTAAAGGTCATGAGGCGTTGCGGACATCTTAGATGGTCTTGGTATGACCCATAGACCATAGTAGTAAAAAGCCCTAACCCGAAATTCGAAGTTTGACTTTTGACCTTGCCCCCTGAGGTCAGAGGTCATTTTGCCCATATACAAACTCCGCCTTTCATTGGGCCTCCTCCAAAACTGGAATCCGAAAGCAGAAGTAAAAAATGTGGACCGGTTTGAAAGTTACAGCCCGGACAGACAGATGGACGAACAGAGTAGGTATTCATATAAAGTATCTTAGCGATGCTTAATAATTGAAGTTTCCAAAACCGCATTAACTGGTTTCCTTTACATTTCAAGTTGCCCACTGTCCATAATAATGACAGGAAAAATAACGATTCTAACTCACAGAAAATAATTTACAAGGAAAAGAGCTAAAGTAAAGAGAGTAACTTATCTCTCTAAATAGTTTAACTAGAATTCTAGAATTGTTTTGACGGACAACAATACTTGGAATATATTTTAGATTTTTCATCAGATAAATTATCTAAAGATTTATTATTCCTGTTATTTAAAGGAATTTCTTGTCGATAAAAAGACAAGGAGCTTAATTAATGCTTTAAAATCCTAATTTGGACCGATGAGTAAGCCAGATGCTGTTAGAGATGCTTTAAGGTAGGACACGGCCTAAAATCATAAAGATTTTTTTCATATAATATTTAGATAAGCCTCTCAGAAAATAAACCGGGTAGTTTGCAGTGGTTTCAACAGCTTTTTTTCTAACAAAAAGATACAAAAAACAAACATTAAGTTTAAATGAAATACAATACCTAATTCGTTTAGCTCTTTTAAAACTATCATCCACTAAAATCAAGACCCTTACCAAGATAATATTATGTTATTTTGCTTACATTTTAGAATATTGCTAACTTTATAACATTCTGCCAACATAAAGTTGGCAATCCTCACAACTACCTAATCCTTAAAATCTCTTTCAACCGAATTCGAAGATTTAAACAGTCTAACCCTTTTATTTCTCTCGCATGTGTTTTTTTTCAATGAATGATGATTGACCAACCTTAAATTGAGTTCATTGCAATCTCCGTTTTAGCATATCCTCTTTACTAACAAATACTAATTGGCTTATCCAAGGGATTTCTTGGCGACGATGGAACTTGCCTAATCATAATTTTTGACAGGGCAGATAAGCCAAGTAAGAAGTGAACAGCTTAGAAGTTGTTAGAAGTAGCCTTATGACCTTTGTTGGTGTCGTGTGGCCGTTTTAAACCTGGAGAGGCGCTTTAGATGAGACTAGATCTTCGTCGTTGGGACCTGATAATGATGCTTAAGAAGCATGTTTATGACATTTGAACGGAAGGATAGGTCGATTCATAGAACAAATTTAATGATTATGGAATCATGAATGAAAGATAGAGCAGCCGAGCCCACAACTGTCATTGTATTTTTGTTTGTTTCTAACATTATTTAAATTCTAAGTGTATAAATCATACAAACAACTTTCAGTTAGTCTTATCATCCATCGTACGACATGATATTAAATAAAGTCAGCAGTTTTTTTTAAGTGGGGTTTGCACTTATTAAAAAATTAAATGGGATTGGACGAAGGATGCGGCGTGGCTGAGGAGAATGACGATTCAATCAAATCTTATCTTAATGCCTTAATAATTAATTCGTTATTCACATTTTTAAACCTTTAGTGCTGACAGATTTTAAATGAAAATGATTTATGTCATTTCCCCTTGATAAGCCTATCATCTGTGAGAGTTCATTGATCGTTTTTCATAACTCTACCTGCCTTATCTACAGCTTTGTTGGATTGCATAGGGAAGTATTTTGGTGGAAAGATGCATCTTATTCGAAATTTCAGGAAAAAGTATACAACTGAAATAAAAGCAACAATTTCTGTACTCTAATGAAGGGATTTTTCTATTTTTCATATTCCCTATGGGAATTAAAACCTGCAATACGGTAGTGTAGAAAAGAATGTATTACTATTTCTATACATCTCTAACTCACTCCCTCGTATAAATTTCCTACATTTTATCACTTCCCAAAAAGAGTACAAGTGTTAGCGGAAAGTTTTATTTAAAAAAAAAGGTTTGTAAAGTTCCTTCCTGGTGGAACTGATTGTCCATCCGTATTCCGTACACAGGATTTCAAATATTAGCCGAAATAAGATGATAATACAAGATCAAATAAAATAAAAACCGTGTAACTGATACATCAAATGAGTAGGAATATCACAGCTAGACATTTATGGTTTAGTATATGCTACAAAATCCCCTTTGGAATATGAAAAGGCAGGTTTAAAATGACAATAAAGGGAATTCCCAGGGGGAAATAATCTTATCGTGTAATTTTCTTGAGATTTGAGTAAACCATTTAGGATAATATGCAATATGTGACGGTCCGTGAAAAAAAGTTCTCTCGAAATTTTCCATACAATTTATTAAACACAATATTTTCAAAGCTTATTCCTGGACAGAAAGAACTCCACAAGTGTCGTGTGGTTTTATGAACAGCCACATTGTATACATAAGCTCTCATTCGGCTTAACTTTTTCAGCAGATAATCTCATCTCAGGTAAGTTCATATTACCCTAAAACCTCCCCCATATGCCGCCCTCGTTAATTAAGCCGCACACCTATCCTTTACATGTTAAAAGGGGTATCTCTCCCATGTTCAAGATGCTTCAAAGCATCTTTTTTGCATTGATAAGCCGCGGCGGCATATGGGCGAGGATTTAGGGTACTCAAATTTTATTTGACACGTATAAAACATACGATGTGGCAATTAACCAGTCTAAATTGTCATCTACACCTACCAAAAACTCTCATTAGCCGCTGCTTCTCTTCTAATCCCCTGTGGAACTTTTTAAAAATAGGAATCCGTCCGATTCTCACTAATTAAACAGACACAATATTCAATAAGCCAAGCTTCATTTTATAGAAAGAGTTCCTTTCCTTCCTCATTCCTTTAAAGTTATGACAACGGAGCTTTAGAAAGGATTTTTATTGATGTGTAAACCTAATGAACCTTAGGAAAGGACGTGGACGATCAGGGAAAGGTCCTGTAAGTCTAACGTGTATTAAGTTCTCTCATTTACGTAAATAACGTTAAAGAGATCCCTGGGGTCAAAATGGGTCATTTTGTGTCCACATGAATCAAATTCTCCGAAGGTCAAGCTAAATGTGTTTTGGATTCAGTAGTGTTAATAACACATCCGAGAAAAATGGTCAACCTATATCAACCGTTTAGAGAAAAAACCCCTAAACTAAAACTTAACTCTCATATTAAATAGTAAAAGTGAAATGATATTACCTAAAACGATTTAATAAGATAGGCACCGATACTACTAAAGCAATGATAAGAACAAGTGCAAATATTTACTTTCATGTCGGGATTTATTATATAGAGTGCGGTTCCAGGCAGAAGTTCATCAGTTGTAAATCTGAGTTAAGAGAAACTAGAAAACGGGAAAGCTCCATTTCACTATTGAAGCTGATTTAACATAACCTAAACATTGTCAACCGTACGAAGCAGACTGCTCTCACTTTACACTTAGTAGTAATACTGATACTGATAGCAGTCAAGTTATTAATTACCCAGCCAAGGACGTCGTCACGTAAGCTTACGAAAAAGTGAGACATATCATTTTAATTATAACCTAACCCTTTATTTTTCTCATCAGCATTTTCCTCTTTTTTCCTAACTACGTTTTTTTTAAAAATAAGTCGCAGTTTTCGGTAGAATACAATTTATTATTAGGAATGTGCAAAGCTGTGCTGTGACTAAGACCTGGTAAAGTTAGTAATACTTTTGGCTAAGTTAATTATCACCACTTTTTACTACTGATAAAATTTAACTAAGGCTAGAGCGCTTATCAAGAGGTACATTGGAGTACATAGCATTCCAATCTTACTTTAATAATCCATTTTATCTTATTCTTCATGGTCTAGTAAGACATTCGATAAGTTAAATATGTGATAACCCTCCTGATAAAGATAACATTAACCTAATTCTCAATTTCAGACAAAGTGCAAGAGTGCAAACCATTTCCTTTTAGCATGTGTAATATTTTGTGATTATTGCGTATCTAATTCTCACCTGACCCCCACGACCTTCTTGCATCGTTTCAATTCCGACCTTTCTTCTAAAGGTACAGATAAGCACCTTGTCGTTTCACTAATTAATCAGTCTTTTATACTTTCAGTAGGTGAAGAAAGTTATCCAGAACCAGCCAAGCAGTTACTTCCTGTGTAAAACAGAATACTGGGGAAAATGAGAAGTCTACAAGTTGGAGAGAAGATGAATAAGATTTTATGCATTCTAATTCTGTTGACCCAAGTTCAGTTGGATTTTGCATCACCCAGCAGCAGTCGGAGTGGTGCTTTCTACAAGGTGAGCCACACCCCCTACCATGCAACTTACTGTTAAGATTTACAGGTTTTGATGATTCTATAAAGGGGACACCCCCACTTAAACCATATCCTCTATCCCTTTAAAATGCTTTTATCCAGGGTTCCCAGTCTTCCTTCCATTTTTGCAGATATTCCAAGGTAGACTTTAGTAGAAAGTTAGAAAGGGCTCATTTACTCGGTAGGAAAATATTTATTAGGAAAATAGGATTCTTTCCTGTGTATTTTTTTAGTAAACCAGCGTTTGCATACACATTCACCTTTTAAAATATAGTTTGGACTTTATAAGCAGTGAAATGTACTTCTTTTCAATGTTTAAACTAGATTTGATAAATGGGTTGATCTGCTGGTTGTAGGCGTATATAACCTCCTCACGTTAAGGAGTTCCATTTGTAGGCCTTTGTTGCCTTTAAAATGCAAATTTCATGTGCATTTTACTACTGGAAAACTGACAATGCATTTATCTTAAGGTCGAAGTTCAATTAAGTTTTAAATATGCAAACAGGCTATAAATAGTAGACTAATGTGGTCTTTATTTAGACGTTTGAAAATACAGGAATTTAACTTTATTAGAAGTTACCCTGAAATCAATTCAGTGTATTTTTGTTCCACACAGAATACTAAGAGAGGATGGTCAGCGAATGATGTAGAATCAGTGGATCCTGGAGATACAGGTTGGTTATTATTATGTGTTTATTTCAAATTTTAACTACTCTGGGGCCGTATTTTGCTTGAAAGGTCTCTTTTAACTGTATGCTAAATTTTAATTTTAATATGGAGAAATAAAGAAAAATTGTACCCATGGAAAATTTATTAAAGGGTGGAATTAAAACGGGAAACAGTCCCCTGACAATAGCCTATATTTGAAATAGAGTACTCTGTTTTATTTCTTGAATTCTGGCCCTTTCAACAAATGTTTCTACACAGACGTTTGTATAGTTTTAAACCCCAGTTATTTAACTGTAAATCCATATGACTAACTGTGCCTAATGAACTAAAAATAAAATGTTTAGTGACCAACGAGTCAACGAAGCCGGAAGACGATGCGACTGAGACGATTCTACCTAAGAAGTGGCTCCAGCTAGAAACCACCCTCGCATCCAACTACGAGGTCATTCAGAACTCTGACCTCACGCTTGAATGTGTAGCAGTTGGCTCTCCCCCACCCCTTATTTACTGGCTCAAGAATGGAAAGCCTATTGAAAACGTAACCAATAAATGCCCAAATATATTTTCCATCTTTCCGTTGGCTAGCTAACTATAATTTTTGACATTTCCTTTGAAAAAGGTCGCTCCATTTGACATGGAAAAGGTCGGAAATCAAGTTCTGATGGGACGATTAAGAAAGGGATCCCCTTCCTTAGGATTTACAATGGCCAAACTAAAGTCAAAGCTACCCCTTCGATGCATCCGTCCCGAAGACCAAGGGGAGTATTCCTGTGTGGCCGATAATGAAGCGAGACAAATCATTTCTTCTACTTCTGTCACGGTCAAAGGTCAGTCAGCTATCCCGACATCACAATCAGGACCATTTCTTTGTGGTTTTTACTATAAACAAAATGTAAATACAACTTTCAGATGACATTGCATCCCAAGTCCGACCCGAATGTGAACAATTCTATGCCAGCCCTTCGTTTCCATACCGGAAGAAAAGTCGAAGCAAGGGCTTCCCTGGTTTTGTTATGTCGTATGAGTCCCTCCATATGGAAACTATTGGGAGTGACGTCTCCCTTCCTTGTCGCGGGGCGGGCCGACCGCGCCCACAAACCACTTGGGTCGACCCTCAAGGAAACAAAATCATTAATGACAAAAAATACCAGGTGCATATTTACCTAAAATGCTTTCAGAATTCAACTTACTATTTTTAATACTAAAAATAAATATGCACTCCATCATTGTTTCCAAATTTTGAAAACTTTTCCAAGGTGACATTACTTTTCTGGAGATGCAAACTTGACCTAAACCTCTGTAGTTTTATTTTAACACGAATATTATCATTTGACAGGTAACCAATCGTGGAAATTTGGTAATTCGACATATAAGCTGGAGTGATATGGGAGAGTATACTTGCAGTGTTCTTAACAACTATGGAGCCGAGGATGCTGCAACCTTCCTTTACCCTTTATTGGTAAGTTAGTCTATATGTATCTTGAGGTCATGGGGTACAGAACTGGAGTAAAAAACTGCATATCCTTTACATGTTTAAAAGCCACGTCCTCCCTATCCTGCCACTGTTCTGCCTCCTTGGTAAAAATCCCTAGGCTACGGATTTTTACCAATGGATTTAAAAATACGGCTCAATGTCAATACTATCTTTTGTTGAGTTGTTTATTAATTTATTTCAAAATTTATTTTCAGGGTGAAACCAGCTAAGGGATTCTATAACTCATTTCTGTGTTTCCAGTAGAAGCGTAATTGCTATGGATTGTAAATCACTGCACATTGAGATGTTGCCCCCCCCAGTTCAACAAAATACATACTTTTTAACGTAAATTCCATAGAGAATCTAGCTATAGCTGGAATAAACCGTGTGAAAGAAAATACACGACTACAATTAGCTTTTACCGAATCCCCTAGTCACTCGCTGGGTTAGCGTTATATTTTAAATCATGCCAATGTTAAAAATGGATTTTAAAGTAGGGATGAATAAATGTGCATCTTTTTTCCTTTACACTTATCTATATATTTTCTAACAAGGGTAAAACCATGGCTAACGTTGACCGGGCGAGCTGTAGTAGTTAACTAATTGAATAATGCAAGTATTAGTCTTTTAAATATTTGTTTTTTAAATGTATTATTACGGGTTTTTTGTGGATCTTGTTGTTTTATGAATGGTCTCATTTTATCAATATTATCTAACATCCTGCCTATGGATCTGAAAAGCTATACTTGTAACAGTTTAATTTTAATTGTACATCTTTTAAGAGGGAGGTTGAGAATCTACTAATGTTTAGGTCGGATGTTTATTATTTATTTTTACACAAACTTTTATTTATACGTGCTGGTTTGGCTTTATTCATGTCATGTCTGTGCCTGTGGAGTTGAATTAAAAACAATTAATTTGTTTCTTCTAATTACAAGAACAAAAGCCGATTCATTTGTGGAGCGGAGTTACCTGGGAGCATATTTTGAGATGATGTACCTATCAAGCATGTCTACATCTAACGCATGCAAGTTAATATGTGTACGGGTTAGTACGAGTCACTCGTCACGTATTGATTTGTTTCGAAGGTGCATTTATTCCTTCCTTTATGCCTAAAATATCCTCTTTTACTACTAAAGTCCGTCAAGTTGCGCCCATAACCACCTTAATACAAAACGTTCCTACATTCTGAAGTTAAACTGTTACCTGATACCTGTGAGTCTGTTAGAAAATTTAAAACCATTTATGCCTGCTAAATAAGTTTTACATATTTTCCGAGAACGTGCTCATTCTCGGCGGATTCCAACTGCTCGATTCCAAACAGCACTTTTGTATGAGCGTAAACAAAACAAATTGGAAATGATGGAGTTTCGTAACTCAAAATAGGAGATTTTTTTTTGCAGCCTAACAAACTCAAGATCCGATCGACTCAAAACAAAGCCGATTTACGCTAACTGTACCTACTTTATGACAAAAAAAGTGAATTACCATCATCATTCGTGTTTTTAATACGGGAGAAAGAAAACATTATTCACACTAACGACTCTTGACCACTTCTAAGAACCAATGCTAAAAAATTATAGAATTTAATTATTTGTATATTAACTACAGTTAATCTTAGGCACAGCTGTCTGTTATACTGAGCTTCAAAAAAATAAACAGTGACTCCAGTTATGACAACAACTGGTTCAGTATTTTTTGCCTTATCTTGGCCAATATGCTTTCCATTTAACGAATCCTTACATTTAACTTAACGATCATTTTATATCGCTAATGAGGGTTTTTTTTCAAACCTTGATTTACAAAACTGCTAAATCGGCAGTGGTTGTAGCTATGCACCTGCCTTTCACGCTGTTAGACAAGTACTATGAGTACTCAATGAATACCAAGTAAGAGATTTAAAAAAAAATGTATTACGGGAGATACAGGGTGTTAAAGTTATGACCTATGTGACCGTGGGGGCAAGATTGTGAGGCCGTTATTGCATCGATTTTCATTTAGTTTTCAGTTTTAATATACGCTAGGGGTAGGCTAAATAGTCATTTAAAAAACCTTTAAAAAACTGAAATTCGTTTTTTAGGTGGGCGCTAGCGATTTAATTCGGGTCATTCAATATTTCAGTCGTTATAAGTTGAAACAAAGTTTAGTTTTCAGTTTTAATATACCCTAGCGGTAGGCTAAATAATCACTTACAAAAACCTTTCAAAAACGGAAATTTTTTTAGGTGGGTGCTAGCGCTTAATTTGGGTTATTCAAAGTTTAATAATATTTCAGTTGTTTTAACGTGCAAAAAAGTTTAGTTTTCAGTTTCAGGTTAGTTTTAGGTTCTGTTAAATAGTCAAAGTAAAAAATAAATAAAAGGTTTGTAAGGGAAAATGAGGGGTAGGATTATGAGCCTATGATTCCCTACAAATCGGTTATCAGGTAAGGTCTTAAGGTAGAATTAGGACGAACCAGGTTAGCTTTAGATGAATATGAAGTGTATGAAGGTCAGTTATGCTGGAGTAAATAAATGCAGAAAACGAAGCTTAGGATTTCTTTCGGAAATCAATTCCTAAGGTTGGGATTGTTAGGAAATATCGCGGAGATTCCTTGGATTACTCGACAAGGACGTTTACTTAATACTACGTAGGGGTTTTGGGAGATTACTCGACCAAATGTTACAACTACAAAATAAATAAAGTAAGGTCTGACAAGGCAAGACAAAATCAAGATAACAACTAAACTAGATAACAGGTCGAGCCTGCTACTTATAGCCTCCGTCCTTTCTCGTATAATGTTGAAATAAGGAAGCCTGACCATTAGCAGAAGGCTATGATAATGAGTAGACTTGAATATTCTAAATACCAATTTAGTTCTTTAGATATTACAT
>JAQFZX010002503.1:0-18638 GCA_034682405.1 Hydroisotoma schaefferi | reverse complement strand
AGTGAGTACTTTTTGCCATAAGCGATATTCTTAGGTTGTCTGATGGGTTAATTGAATTGAAAAATAATAACTGGAGGATGTAGGATTATTCTGTCAACTGAGAAGGGTTATAGCAAAAGTCAACGCAGACATTCTTCTACTAACCTGGTTTCTACTTAGAACCAGATCAGTAACGGATGCATAAAAGTTACTCAAAAGTACATGTAAAGAAAACACGAAGTAACTCTAAACTAAGGGTAAGTCTTCCTGGCGGGCGTAACTCTAAACTAAAGGTAAGGCTTCCTGGCGGAATCCTAAAATACGGAGCGGAATGGTCATGAGTGCAAGGGAGGGTGGAATGGAAAAACCAAGGATGGATACCAAAGCGGAGTGGTAGGCTTCTCGCCGGCCGTCGTAGACGGCCACCAACGCTCTATATACTATGACCCGATATCGGGTCCCCGTAGGCTAATTAAATCCTTACAAGACAACTACGAATGGAGTTTTGTGATTTATAAATCCATTAAGCATTCACTATTCACTAGGAGGAATTAAAATCAACGTTATCCATAGCACATGAATAATAATAAATATCATGGAGGGCTGGAGGGAGATCGGCATTAAATCTCTGCCCAAGTAATGGTGAAAGGAGAAAGTAAGAAGTACCAGAAATTGGTTATGGTAATATCTTATTCTCAAGAGCTTTTATCGATGTCCATATAGAGTAGTTCATTAAAAATTTGCCACTCATATCTAGAACTTGATTATGAATGACGTAGACCAGTTACAATGCAGATTTACCTTTTACGTTTAACCGCATACTTTTTAGGTAACAAGACAGTATGTGATCATCGTTATCCCTAAGTTACAATGTAGTAGACTGATCTTTAAAAAAAAACAAGTGTGTTTTATTAGTTTTTAAACTGCATTTTTGTGGCTCATGTCTAACTTTTTGTAAGCCAGTTTAAAACTTAGGTTGGTCCAAGGTAGACCAAAAAAACGGCTATTAACTAAAATGTAAGTGTAATCTCGAGCCTTCAGAATATGAAGCAACCCAGTAAAACCCAATGCTGCAAGATGATGTAGCTTTCTTTCTCTCCCTCTCTCAGCGATAGTTAAACTCATGCTCAAAAAGGATCTCTAAATCCTAGTCCATTTAATTTAGCCCCCTTTCTCCTGGGCTATAAATCCTGTTGTAGCAATAGCCCTCCTGTTGCTTCACACGACGATAGAGTAGAGTAGAAGGAGTGAATAAAGGGCATAAAAGGTTTCCTCTGCAAGATAAATTCACCAGTCGGGTATGATATTCACTGTTTGGAGGAACCGGATCCGATTGCTTATAAACATCTCACTTCGCCTAATAGATACTTGTTGTAGTCTAGTACTTTTACATTTTATATGGTAAAGGGAAATGTCCACCGTTTTACTACAGGGTTTTACAATCCTGCTAAGGAGGATATAAAAAGTTTAATGTACTGTGGTCTGGAAAAAATTAACTTTTGTGGGTGTACACTGCCCCATGAAGCTAATTCCACAAGGACTTCGTATATTACTTATTAGACAAGATATCTCTAAGTTCTTGCAACTATCTAACCTAAGAGATACGAAAGAGTAACCTTGTCTCAAGTAATTATTTATGTAAGAGAGTCTTGGACAAAAGATATGGTGAAAGTGGCATAAAACTACATGTTATATAAAATGGGAGTTAAATTATGTAACAATTAAGCTCTGCGGCCAACCTCTGTTTTAGCCTCTAATAAACAATTAAAAGAATTAAAGGATTGTGTAGTAAAAGAACATTGAAATGTCTTTTCTGGGTGAGGATGAGGATAACGAGGATTTGGAGGGATTTAATGCGACCAAAGGAGAAACGACTGTTAACATTATTCTTACGAAGTACGAAAGAAGAAAAGTCGGGGGTGGTTTTATCGGCGATGAAAGGCTTAACAAAAGTTGGACATCGCCTCAAGATGCAGAAAGTAGCGGTGTGGAAGGACCTTTATATTGGTTCTACAGTCACATTAGTGAAAATAAAGCCTGGCAACAGCCCAAGAACTTTGACCAATATTCATCCCCAACCTTACATGACTTTCTCATTGTCCTCTTCTCAATTATGTTGGTGGTGGGCTGTATTGGAAATTTGCTTGTTATTGGACTATTTTTAAGGTAAGATTAATAAACATGAAGTGAAATAATAACAATGAAGAGTTTTTGGAGCTTTGATTGAACTTTAAAGAAATACATAAGTAAGACTAAGCTTAATTTTTTCTTTATCTTTCTCAATACTGCTCAAGTTTCTTAATGGAATGTTCTATAGCTTTAGAGATAAACAATATGTTTAAGAATATGAACGAGACTTATCAGTTTCAATTTAAATTCCTTCCTAACCATAAGTTGACAAATACTGTGTATTCCGTCCACGGTTTAATTCAAAATGTTAGAATTCTGTAAGCCTAATATAATTGAACATAATTTAGCTCGTTGGAGTATTTAATCAATCCTACATACAGTTCAGCATGATAACTTACCCTTCTATTTTGTTTCTATTAAGTTTTAAGCCTGATTTCAGGTAATGGCTGATAATGTAACCTAGAGCAAGGAAGTCCTTGTCACAATTTACGCCTACGTCAGATTTATCCGAATTATAGAGAGAATAAAAAGCATACATTGAATCTAAGTAAAATGACGTGGTTTATTTTTCAAAAGGTCGAACTTAGAAAAATCTGAAGGCGAAGGGCTGGCTGTTGTTGCAAAATCACAGGATGTGTGGGGTTAAAATGTTCTTGAGGCATTTTAAACTCAAAGCCTGTTGAAAATGAATGAATAATAACATTATTAAATAAACTTAAGCTTAAGCCCTCGAGCAGATTTCCTTAGATATGTTGTAAGCTTCTTTTCCTTCCCTAAGTAGGTTTTTAATTTCCGCCTTCTATTCCTTCTATTGTTTGATCGTTCATCTTTCCAATCAGCTACCTAAAATTAAGCACCCGTAGACAGTACTTCCGTTGGGTTATGTTTGTCTTATGAATTATGACCCTCAATACCTTATAAAAAAATTTCCTTACACTGCACTAACACTGTTTTGTGAATATTGTAGAAGATTGAAAATACAGGAAGTGAATTTAGTCTCTCAATCTTGATTTTCCGAGAATGAACCAAATTATAAATTTTATGTGTACCTATAAAAAATAAATTGATTCTCTACATTTGCTTCTGATAACGGTCCTTGTTAATCAGGTTCCTTTAATTAAAATATAAATTTTGCTATATCAATATGATACCAAAACGTTGAAGTAAAATTACAATATCTTTTCTTAAGTTTGGGATACACCTTTCAAACCTTCTCTTACAATAAAATGTAATACGAACAAATTTTGAGGAAACTTGTGGAATGCAACGTGAGGAATTTGGATGATTTCCCCAAAAAGTTCGTTTACCTATGCCAGTAACCCACTACCTGCAAATTTACCTTTCTCGAGCTTGACTCTTAAATCACTTCAATTCAAAACAATTAAAGTATCAAACTTTACCAAGTTGAAACAACACAAAAATAAAACCGAACCGACAAGAATGCTAGAAGTTAGAATGCTTTATTATAATATCGTGATTTCATATGGCAAATCTCGCGAACTTCAGAACTAATTGAAGTACTACATAATTCCATTTCCTTCTCTTTTAAACAGATCTCGTTTACTAAGAAGTTCTGGCAATTACCTTGTTATTAACTTGGCAGTAAGTGATCTGCTAATCCTCGCCACTAACCTACCAGCGCTGATCTACAATAGCGCTAATCGAGGCTTGGAAATTGGTATTTATGGTAAGCTATGCAACCTTCTTTTATTACTAATTATATTACATGTAGCTTCTACCTTAAATTCGATCTTGGCATAAGCGACCTTCAGTATAAAGGATTAAATCATAGCAGAATATCCCCCTAATAGAAAAATTTGTCTTTTAAAATCCTCTCTTATTAAACTTAGATATTTAATCATCTTTTTAGTCTTTGTGGTTCAAACGATATTCATCTTCAACAATAATTCCTTGTTTGAAGCAACATTTTACCAGTTAAAGTAAAACAGGATGTACTGTGTAATATTATTATCGAACAGAGAAAGTTGTGAGTTAAAGTAGAGTAGACTGATCACATAATAAATTACTCCATCTGGTAAGAATCAGGTCGATGTCATGTCGTTGTCGTATATAGTGAAAGCATGATGTAGATGTAGGGGTATGACTTGAGACATTAATCTTCTAAACAAATAATTCAAACATGCCATTTTCACATGCAATGCTTTCTCTGTTCTATTTCCTACCCGTTTTACATTCAGATTAGCCTAATTATCGCTTTATTTTTACAGGATGCCAAGCATACGGCTTTATTGGTTCTCTCTGTGGTACAAATTCAATAATAACTCTCGCTGCGATAGCTTTGGATCGTTATTACGTCATAATCAATCCCCTGGCCACCTTTAAACGAGGCTCTGGATTGAAAAAACGAATGCTTTGCATAATATTTGGGATATTGGCATATTCTTCGATATTCGCAATTTTGCCTCTAGTTGGGGTAAATTCCTATGTTCCCGAGGGCATCGGAACAAGTTGTAGCTTTGACTTTTTATCATCGGATATGAAGACAAGGGTCTATATCTTCGTGTTCTTCGTGGCGGCTTGGCTTCTTCCTCTGTGTGTCATAATTTTCTGCTATCTCAAGATCTACTTTTGTGTCGTCAATGATAGTTTGGAATTCGTTCCTGGAACTTCTGCAAAAAGTCGCAAGCAAGATCTTCCTCTTTGCTGCAGAATAAGGTAAATAATTTATTTTATTACCAACTCAAGATTCGTGTAACTTAAGCAAACTTACGAGCTATTGAGATATTGTTGTACCGAGTCCATCTTTCATATTTCTTCATTCATAGACCCTTCATTTGTTGTAATCTAAATTGCCTACGAAAAAATATGTCCAAGAAAAACAATTTGACGTTATTAGCAGTTATATCAATTTATTTTTCAACAGCATTTGTGGATCCTTTAGAACTTAGAAGAAAGCTCTAGAAATGATTTAGTTGAATTTTATGTAGTATAATGATATTTAGAATCTTAAAACCACTTTATAGCATGATAGTAAAAATGCATGCTGTACTGTCTTTTCTTTCTCAAAATTATCATGAGCTTGTTTGAACGTTCCTAATGAGCTTATAATATGTCACTGCATGAATGTTCCTGGCGCATATACTACATACTGCAGATTTTTATTCGCATACAATTTCCTCTACCGTCCGCTAAGAATATCCGTGATTCTTACTCCGAGTTTCAGCTTACTGCAAAAGTGTTCCTTGATAGGGTGATGGAAAGTTTCTTGGCAGTTCGGTGTTCGGAGTGAAGTGTGAATTCTAATAGCGTTGAATTTCCTATATTCGTGTAGGATTTAGTTATGACTAGAAACGGAGCAGATAAAGATTTCTTTTCAAATTCAGTATTATCGCAGAGCACGCATATTTTGTGACTACCAGCACTGCATAAAATATTTCGTAAAAGACTTCAATTCAGGACCATGATTCAATTTTCTTTTCACAATTCAATCTGCTTTCATCTTTTTCATGCATTTTTTCAGTTTAAAATGTGTGATGCAATTGCAAGCAATAAGTCCGACTCAGCTTTCTTTAGAAATCTCTAGCTAGTGTAAACCTACCCTGAGTATTTTGGCATTGTCTGTCTGCTTTAACCTATCAGTAACGCTAAATTCTATTTAAATAGAAACGTTTCAAAAAGCTTATAAGATGGCTGTTTATTTGAGGTAGAGAGTTACCGTAAAGCTTCTAATAGAGCGCCCGGCGTTCTATTTTGAATTCAGGCTTAAGACCTACGTTCTAATAGAGAGTTCAACTAGGGACCCGCACTCTATTAGAAGCTTAACTTTATCAGAAAAAAATCGAAACAAATTAAATTGTACCACACACGGCTAATGGAATCTGTAGGCGACCAAGGAACATCCCTTTTGCTAGAAATTGGCCTTGGTTTAGAAATTGGGATAAAAACCCTCAGGTTTGGTCGAAGTAGCCACTTTGTGTGATCTGCCAAGTTCACTTTCAGTATTTAAACCTTAAAAGTACTTAAGGAATGGTTTCAGAGAGGAATTGTAACGGTCAGTCGGTAGATCGATGTCCCATCTTATTTTCACAATATAATAATTATACCCGAAATGGAACGTCCATTCAATTTATTTCTGTTAGATTGTCACCAACTCCTACATAAAAGTTTAGGTATGAGTATATGGGTTGTTCTTGAGCTTAAAGTGTGAGCTTCATAAAACTGATGTAATGGGATTTATAGAATAATGTCATGTACCCTACCATACAATGTCAGGTAGATTGTTTTCATATAGCATAATTTCGTACTCCCTTTTATTCTTCTAACAAAAAAAGCACTCCTCTTTCTCCGAAATATAACCCGTCGTGCCCAGTAGGTTTAAAATTGGGGTTGTTAATTGCTTTCAGCTTTTATTACAACAGAAAAGTGTTATGGCTTCTATTTTCACCGAAAATTGAACCGTACATGGGTGCATGACATTCATCAGTGGACTTCTTAGTGAAAATGTCAAAACAATAACCACACGTAGTACAGCATATGCAACCTAATGTCATTTTGTGCCCAAAAGTGTCTTGCTCGTTCAATTAAGACAATCCTGAAGTTATTACTTTCTCCTTTATTTTGGAAGCATTCAAAGAACAATATACTTTACCAAGTATGAAGTTAGTTAGTTGTGGAGTTTATAAAAACAATTCTTCTTAAGTCGTCTGATGAATCAGAATTAGACAATATGATCAGAAGAATGCATTTCCGTGGGTTCTTTACAATTCTAAGAATTACATCCATTCTCTGCTAGCATTCCATTATTACTTCAGGTCTTCATTAATGAAAAGTAAGTGAAATGTTTTTTTTCTAATTTGTAGACCTTCGGAGAAAAAGAGAGCAATGGAATTGAAAATAGCCAAGACTGGAATAACTGCGGTGGCGATCTGGACAGTGGCCTGGACCCCATATGCTTTAATGGCTTTGATTGGAATTTTCTTCGGACCGAACAAATACTTGACTCCACTAGTCTCATTAATTCCGAGTATTCTTTGCAAAACAGCTAGCTGCATCAATCCATACGTTTATGCCCTGAAACATCCCAAGTTTCAAAGAGAGTTGAAAAAATCGTGCAAATTCTTCTTGCGTTCGATGAGCGGTAGTGACCCGTCACGGATGATGGAATCAACTTCTTATACTCCGGCAGTGATTTTTCAGTCTAAAATGACCATCCATAGACAATTTGTATTGTACAAGGGAGATGTTGAGCGGATTCCTTATTAAGTTTTTATTTTACTTCGAGAGTGTTAGAATATAATCTAAAGAATTTAGTTCTTTAGTTTTGCAAGGATTGGCTTATAGTCAAAAACATTCGCTTCGCATGAAGCTATATTGCAGTTGAGTTTAGCTTTTATTCATTTTAGGTTTAGTTATACCGGCATTGATAAGGTGGTTGGTATTTGGACTACAGCATTACATTTGATAAGGTGAATTTGTCAGAAAAGTACATGGAAACCATTGAAGGATGAAATAGGTCAAATTATGTATCAACTACAGGCGTTTATGAGCAGAAGAATGGTTTGTTGACAATCCTTGCATGTATATTCTTAATCGCTTATATAATGTCGTTTTAGTGTGGGTATAACATGTGCAAATGACGTTGAGAATACTATTGAGTAAATTCCAAGATTGTGTAAACTGAATGAAAACACGGTCGTTGCACTTTCCCAGCAAGATAATTGAGCTGAGAACGAGGCTTCGTAATACAGTAAGATTTAGCCTGGTTTTGAGTTTAGAATAAGGGCTTTATACTAATCCCCGGAAAGTAGGTTAAGCTCTAGAGTAATTTGAACATTTAATATGTAGAAAAATGCTAATTAGCAGGTTGCAGTTGATAGCTTTGCCCTAAACCCGAGCTTATACTATTGTTGTTATATTCTGTAATGGAACGTTGCAACCAACTATATAGTCTAAGCTGAAAGTCAGTATGTGTTACATAAATTGACTGACGGATTTAGTTGAGGTGTTTTAGTATTTTTTTAATTAAGTCCATTTTGTAATCAAAGTATTCTTACTGCAAGTGTAACGTGTAATAAAATTATCATACCGCTAACTTATTGTAATCTTAGCTTCTAAAATAGAGTAATTTGTTCTTATATTATGAATTTATCCAAAAAGAAAGTTTTAAAAATCTGAAGAAAACACTATGACTTCTTTTTAAAAAAGTACAAGTTACTGACAGTGACAGTACAGTGACAGTGGTGTGTTGTATAATGATTGACATTTTTCAGACTAAAAAATGGTTAAATGAGACTGAAATTGACATTAAAGTGAAGTAATTTTAAATAGCTATCGGTTTCATTAAATTTTAACATTTTAAGTTAAAATTGTACGTTCCCTAATAGAAGGTGCAGTTCTTAAAATGCTACTTCTATATAACCTGTGCTGTAGATGTATTCCGACAATTTTGTAAAGCGTACGATGTTGGTATATTAAAACTTGAATGTATAGTAATTGCTCCTCTATCCATTTGATATAAAAGGAAAAATAAAGCATATTTTCTTTTATTAAAATTCAATCATACAACGGGCATAAACTAATTGAAATATAATTTCACATTGCGCTGACATACATAAATGAAACTCGTTTCAAACCCTTAGCAATGCAAACTTACCAAAATGTCAAAACTTCACATACCACGTTGCATTCACCGTTTCGTACATCATGCATCATCAGGATAATCTAATATGCATTGGCTAAATAAGTTGATCCGCTAAATATAAGAGTCCGTTAAAAATTTTCTTTAAACATTATGCATCATAACGATGAAACAAAATCCGTTTATCGGCCCCTCCAAGTCCTTGCTCTACTTTTCTTCCTCATAGAATTAATTGAAAAACTTAATTAATTTGTCATTCACGGTGACGTTCTAGTAACATTTCCTGAAGTGTAAGTGTAAGCAGCATATGAGAATTCATATTCCCTAGGTATTACCGTGCAAGTAAACAATGAATCCCGATCTCAACCATTCACGTTCAGCTTAGAACGTGAAGAACGCGGAGTTGCGGAGAGATCTGGTTAAAACGTTAATTTGGTAGAACAAACTACTTTCTGGCTGGTTACAGCAACTTGATGAAAGTTTGAATTCATTAACAAGTCTGATATTGCAGGCAGTTACTTACTTACAAGCAGTCTTATTGTAAATAGTTGTTTATCTAAACAATGTCCCTACCCAATCCATGCCTAATTCCATTAAAAATTAAAATGAATCAACAGGTTCACGTTCATTTTGCACTTTACTTTAATTCATCTTTTTACGTAGGTTCAGTGAGAGAGTTCAGAAATTTAGATTTCATTTGTTCTATTTCGATGAATTGCATTGCTTTCCGTTAGAAAAGCGATGGTAGAGAAACCTTACTAAATTAAGATGACTTTCTCTATAGACGAAAAATAAAGTATTCTACGTACGATATGTAAGCCATTACACGCCATTGCACATAAATCTACTCAGATACTTACATAGATGTAATATTTCTATGCATAAGAACTGGTAAAGTTATCTTCTCAGATCAAGGACAAATACACAATTAAAATATGCATAAAACCATGAAGTAATCTTGCTTCTTGTATCACAAGCTTTTTCATTACATCGTCTAAAAATTGCGCATTGGAGGAGAATTGTAGACAGTTGTCCACGTACACCGCATTAAGTACACGAATATTGGACTCCAAGTAATTTAGTGACGATCTAATCAAACTCAATTCATTCTTTATTCATGGAAGGTAAAAGCCCAGGTAAAGAATTAAGAATACTATGAAGAGAACTGGGATACACAGTCTCAGACTAGCGGTTACTTTTTCCAATAAGTTCTTTGACGCATCCTGAAAACCACAAATTAGATAATATCAGTAATTACAGGGACAGTTAACTTTTCTATAAGGGGAACATCTCATGCATACGCCAATTACTTTTTGTTTGAAAACATTAGATTGGAAACTTTCAAGAGATTAATGGTCTGGGATTACAGTAATTCAGTAACTTAAATAAGGAAGGTTTTATTTTTCCTCTTCAAGCTTTCAAGGACTTATTTTGGACAAACTAAGAAATAAATAATGTTATCCACGTAATTAGAATTTACTACCCAATTCCTCGAAAACTAAACCACCAAAGCAAAGCCAAAGCCATAGCCTGAATTTTAATAATATTAATAGTTTATACACAAAATACAAATAACTTACTTCATTAAATGCCCTCTTCTCATTATCTTTCCACATAAAACAATTCATCAAAGAAATAACAAAGCAGATGAAGGTCCCAAGTCCCATCATGCCTGACCACACATCAAGCCCTGTAATGGTAGCTGAGCGTGGAGCCTTGGAAAAATTAATTTGTTCCACAAGAATAATCAAAAGTAACATGAAGGAGTTTATTGCAATCTTGAGGATATCAAAGCCTCTCAACGCCTGTGGGGAGTATGATCCCTCGTCTATTGAAGTGTTAGACATTATTGATAACACTTCTACTTTCTGCTTCGGGGTTTCCACAACCTCTCCCAAGGGCTCCTCTTTCCTAATAATCCAGCTCGAGTTGGTTTTTGATGATAGGAAAAATGTAATTATGTAACTTAATATTGCAAAGGAGAGGCAGGGTAGGAAAGCATGGATTAGAAGTTTGGTAGGGGTACGTGACAAAATAATGTTGACATTTGCATAAGAGAACTCTCCGAGAGTTATCTTCTCCCTCGGTGAACTTTGGTCTAGAGAGGCTAATCGGTATTCGGGAAGGGTTACAGGGATGTCAGGGGATATCGTTCCGTGCCAAATTAAAACCAAGTGGATTGTACTGTAGCCATCTAGAATAATAAATGAAATAACAAATTTATCATAAAAAGGGACAGGGTGCTTGCTATGTAGGTTGGTTCGTGGGTGGGAATATTTTTATCTATCTTGCCGGTATTTGCTTTCCCTTATTTAAAATGAAAGGACAAATCCGTCCTTTCATGAGCTACTGTAAAATTGATACGCAGTCGACACCCAAGGTTACTTTGAGCTAGTATTATTCACTCTTTAAAAGCATATGATTTGGATTGTTGGAATGCTTAGGGTTGGAATTGCCTTCACAAAGATTCCACTTGGGTCTTCAGGGCTGCCTATTCTATACATAAGCTAGAGGATGTTTAGTAACAACATTTCTGATTTAGGATTTGAAAAGGCTCTAGGCGAATCCAATCTATCAATACTCACGGAATCCTTGATCATCGTTCTATTTCTTAGATGTACTATACGTGAAGCTGGCTTTGAGGGGAACAGAGATGGGCATGGGTGAAGTTAATGAAGTTGTGCTTGATGGCAAAAAGACTGAGTGTTTCAGCTTTCCTTCTTCAAAGTTGAAGTTAAGGATGCAGTAAACGTTCAAGGGTACTTCAGCTGGCTGAGATTAAAGTTTTTTAACTATATTTAATTGATTGCATAGTTCGGCTAAAACGGCTAAAACCTCTCATATGGTAAAACTAAAAGCACCCTCACTCAAGTTCAGCTTGTAATGGCAATGAAAGCTTCATAAAGAAAGTCAAATATAGTCTGCCACAGGACCTCAAACAATTAAGTTAGTAATATAAATTGCACAATAAAATAATAATCCTTACTTGTACTCAGTTTAATCTGACAATTCTGACCTCCAAAGGGATACTTAACAAATGACATGGGACAATTCAGCGTTGTAGAAACTCTGAAATATTCCGATTATAGTTTACAGAACATTAAATGTCAAAAAATCCTTAAAACATCAAGACTAAAACGTTACAAACATATGCTCAGGCTGGAGTCATCAATGTTAACATGGCAAGAAAGTTTGACCATACCTCTCAAAATGATCCAGAGTTCCATCCGGTTTCAATTTAAGGGATCCTTCCTTGCTCTCCGTAGAAGATGTAGAGCCCACCGAATTCGTTACGATCAAACGAGGAATCCATATTTCCGGCAGTTTAGTCGCAGCGCTATAGAATACTATCTCTCGCTCCACAATGTTAACCAACCGTGGATCAACCCAGGCCGTTTGTAAGAGGAAATCAACAGAGATCGTTTGGGCTTCTTCATTTAAATCCCTTACCGACAGAATTTTTATAGAAACGTTTACAACATCTGCTACGCCTTCATTATTTGGCCGCAGGGATGGATCATATTTCTCCGGAAGACTTAATCCATGAGTCGAGGAAATCCTTGAAAAAATTGCAGCATTCATGATTCAAATTGCCTTGAAGATCAAAAACATGGATAAGGGAAAGCTATGTACAGCTGCATTGATTTTTAGCTTTAAGCATGACCAGTAAGAACTCAAGCAGATTATGATTACCAAATATTTTCAAACTTTATTTTGCACGAGCATATACGGCAAAAATTCATCAAGAAAAGTAATGCAGATCCTTTTTGGTAATGCTCAGTAAAATGTTTATTTTATGGTAAGAAATGCAACCGAGATGAGGCTCTAATAGGGTTGCTTGCTGTAATTTAGCGAGTCTGTACAACTACAAAGTTTTACTATAATGAATTCTGGAAGTGTTGTCTTATTTACGGAAGAAGGAGAAAGGTTTGTACACAGAAACTGTTTTTAAGCTGAATGAAATCCTTAAAAGCATTCAGGTTATTTATTATGCAATGGCTACCTTAACTTGCTGTATATTTTGCCAACTATCTTAGCCCTTATCCTCATTCCAAAATTCTGAATTCTAACCAAATCGAACTAATTGAGTAAGGCATGCCTCTTTTATTTATAACTTTACGTATAAGATGTACACAGAATACAGCATCTTTCAGCCTTCGAATACCCTTTTGCCTAAACTGAACCCAGTTAATTTTTCTGTTCTGAAAATGGAAGTTTCGTTTCCTTAAGCGTGAATATGTAAGTTTGTATCAGAAAATGTGGTTTTCCAGAATGAACTCTTACTTGCAATTGGGAATTTATTTTACTTACTGTAGTGCTAATAGTACTATTCGATTCTAGACTTTACTGCCAGATCTTATGCATTTGCCTAAAAGCTCGGAGATGAATAAGCCCTGCATTATAAACTAGACTAGAAAAAGGGCCCGGAAGAAAGTTGTCACAGCTTACAGTAGATTAAAGAGTAGTAGAATCCTTCTGGCATGTAGTGTTCCCATTACAGATTTGCCTCACTTGAGTTCTTCACTTACGAACTAAGTGAAGGATTTTAACAACTTCAGACTAGAACTTCACAATAAGTCCCACTCAAACTTTATATTCTAGCAAATATAGACAGAAAATGAGCCACTCAAGCCTTTCACGGTACAGCAACATCAAAAGGAGCTTTGCAGAAGTATTCCCAACGATCGTTACGTTAAGGGGGAAACTTTCATAGTTCCATCAGGTAAAATAGTGGCTTTTAAATACTTAGCTGAGATATAACAAGTGAACCTAATTCTTTGGAAACAACTGTCTCGTTATCCCTTAACATACATACATATTCTTACAGTTTTTCAGTGTTGAAAGGACGTACTTTAACTTGAAAACTCGTCAAATTACAGCCACGTTTTTGACAATGCTTTGTTCACCTACCTGGTTTGGAAGGCTAGTTGAGTCCAATTATAGTACTAGTTGGAATTGGAATTTTGCAAATCTGCTACAAAATTGCAATGCAAGCATTAATCAAGATTTCACACATTACTTTAAACTTTAGACCATACTATTTATCTCAGAAAAATTACTCAGCATGGATTTTCCCAACCACAAACCGCCTCGTTAACTTTAGGAAGTTATGACCAGTTCCTAGCTAAAACTGTTCTTTAAACATCAGCATTTTTTCAATATGTTAGTATTAATATAAAGTTAAAGTCACAGTGCAGTGACCGTTTCATAACCGTACGACGATACAATTAAAATCTGTGGGAACGCCAAGTTGTCTTTTAAAAAGTAATTGAGAGCTTTCAATTAGCTTCACATGCAACTCAGCTCGTGATCTTGTTTTTCCTTGTTATTTTCTTAACATTTTGCACTTCATTGCATTGCAAACTGCAACTTCATTTCATTCCTACAAATCTCTAATTTATAGTTGCTGGAGTGCTTAAAGTTGTCTCTGATAAAGAAGACTTTCAGTTATTCACCAAATCTTCCAACGTAATTCGCTCACGTTCCGGGTATATCTTTCTTTAGCAATTAAAAGTTCAGACGCCAACGTGAAGGCAAAGAGCCACTTCACTTTGTATCAAATGGATAATGAAAACCCATTAGGAGTAATTTAGATACATTAAAGTAGCAGATACACGTGCTGGTTTTACGACAATAAAACTAGAGAGCACGGCAATTCTAACTGAGAGACTCAGGGTTTTTAATTTTAAAGTTTCTATTTGATGTTTCTCCTACGCGAATCAACAAAACTGAAATATTTGCATCATCTAAGCAATCCACGTGAATAATTAAACTATACCAAGTGTATTTTAGAAACGTGACTAGTTGCACAACCGATGCATGGCAATAGTTTTCTACGAATTGTAATTAACAACTGAAAAACTGACTACGCACTACACAAACGCATATCACGCTTCTTATGTTTTCGAATCACATTCTATGCTTCTTTTTTTTAACTCTAAATGATGCAGCTGTTTGCCTGTGCATTAAATGAACAGATGCAACTAAATAAGAAGAAATATTATAGCTCTTTAAAAAATGCCCACCTGTAGATATTTATTTGATCTCAATCTTACGAGACTAGCAACGTTCCTACGGGAGGAAACGTGACCAATTGCTCGCTCACAGCCCTGTCACAATCACAATCTCTGCAAGTGAAAAAACAATACCTTTGTAACCTGAAGAAGACCTTCTATAAGTGTTGACAAACTTTGTCTAGAAGTCTTCCACCTTCAAATACGCCTTACCGTAGTAGATAGTTGGGTTAGTTCACCATTTCCTGCAGATACAAAATCTACCAAAATAATTTTAATACTTTTACTAAACCCCCTGTACCAAGTCATACTGAGTTTTCGCAAAGAATTATGTGGGGGTGAGGGATGTGGCTTTATGGCTATGGCATATGGCATGGCTATATTTGCATATGAAATAAAATTGTTCAGAGACGAAATATAAATCCTCAAGCCAAATTCATGATGATGAGAAAATAGCATTGAATAAACTATTTAACTAAGTATAGGAATTTAAATTGCTGAGTCGAGATCGAGTGGAGATTCACATCACGGAGACTGGCAAAAAGGGTGAGAAGACGTCGTGGGCTTTATTTTATAGAAGTTAAGTAGTAGTAGATGCTATCAATAGGCCGAGCCGAATGTAAGAATAGCAACTAGACAGTTTTAGATGCCTTGCAAAAAACATATGCAAATTATCCTTCAAAGGGTCTTTGTTTATGTTATAACATTATCAGCCATTATGTCTATGCCTTCTTGTGTTTGCCTTTTGCACAGATTTAGATTATGGCCTTTTGCATGCATATTTTTTACTCTTAGAGCCGTCTCTGTATGAATTTAAATATGCTAAAAGTTTAAGTAAAGCAAATCCAAATCAGGAGAATAGTTTGTGAGACACAAATCTGCTTATAAACTGAGAAAGGGATGTACAATGTTTGTATATCGTTTGTAAACTGTATAAGTTAACTTCAGCAGAGTCTAACGATATACCAGTAAACCGCAGAGCAGTCAATAGACTGTAATTGGCTTCAAGACTCAAGTTTTAATTAAGTATTACTAGACACTCAACAGCTCTGCAAAAAGACTCACTGCTACTTGATTTGATTTCAGTGTTACAGAAAGTTTTAATCAAGGTATTACCATTTGCAATTAAACACGTTAGAAGCGATATGTCTTGTATGTCGATAACATTTCCCCATAGTTTAAACTTTAATAATCTCTCTACTATTCAATAAAAATACTGATGTTACAGGAGAGGGAGAGATGAAATTATGAACTGATGAAACACCGGTAGACAGCTTATAAATCCAATAGCCTCTGTTGTATGTCTGTCTACAAGCGAGGTACAACTACATTCGTGTAGAAAGAGTTAAATTTCATAAAAGGAAATAATATTACTTCATAATCGGATAACTACACTAGTCAAGAGATTAAGGTTACCGAGATTACGTTACTCATGGGAAATGAGTTATGAATCATCTTACTTTCTAATTTCGTATCTTACTAAAGACCTAACCTTTTGCCAACAAGTTTGCAGCTAACTTATTAGTGGAGTTTTTGCTGTGTATTCAAAGCTTCTTTCGAAATGCATGTGAAATAAGCATGTTTACTTTTGGAAAAATGTAAACAACTACTAAATGAATTTTAATTAGTGTTTAATCCGAATATAAAGCGCACGCAGGACACAAGTAGTACTTTATTGAATGATTAAATTTTTTATTTGATATGGACGCATATAATCAAATTAGTCTGCTGGTTCTAGCAACTCTGCGATGATTAGTCCATCAACTACTTTACTCAAAGTGAATCAACTCAAATAAATGCTGCACGAAGACGAGTTTTTGCTGTTCTTGTAGTTTTAAGATGGAATATCTACACTCAATATTAGATGTAATATGAAGGAGGAAAAGTAATGAAGAAATAGACACTACTCAGGTACTTTATAAGTGTCGTACTTGTAAATGGGTACTTCAACAGGGACTTCAGACCTAAACATGATATTCGACTGCAGCAATGCAGGAGAGTTAGCAGCAGTCTTTAATTATTAGCTTGTAGTTCGTTGGATGGATACAGTGCATGATTAATACTAGTTTGGAAACCTAAATTGATTAATGAATATAGTAAAAATAAATAACTATTGTGTTCCATCCGGAATAGGTTTTAAGTGGGTGGTCAGTAGGGTAGGAAGAAAAGGGACTAATAGATACAACTGGGAATTATAAGATGGCTTGTTTAATTGAATGATCACTTTTTCAATACTAATTCCGTATCTGTAAATACAAAATAGCAACTTAATTTGACTCTAACTCTTCTAATAATGTATCAGTCTACATTGTAGCTTAAGAGCTGCCACTCTGATGCAATTAAAGGACCATTGAGTTATTTAATAAAAATGTAATTCATACACAAATTTAATGCTGCGGTATATACAACGCCAGGAAATGTGAGGTTGGATGTTCACGTTGACCAACACACTATTTAACATGTTCTACTATATACTATACAATATATGCATGCATGCGAGTA
The DNA here is from genome assembly GCA_034682405.1 of Hydroisotoma schaefferi. Classification (NCBI taxonomy): domain Eukaryota; kingdom Metazoa; phylum Arthropoda; class Collembola; order Entomobryomorpha; family Isotomidae; genus Hydroisotoma; species Hydroisotoma schaefferi. The sequence goes on along the minus strand of JAQFZX010002503.1, from coordinate 1,415 downwards.
AATGTGAGTTCTGTCACCGGTGGTAAGGCCACGGCGATAATTCCTGTGTATTTCGACAGTGTAATTAATGTGATATGTTTTACGGGGTCTGGTTAAAATGTGTTAGAGATATTGAATCGGACGTTTGGCTGCGAAAGCTGTCTTCGCGTAGTTGACATTGAATCTCTTGGTTTACAACTACAACTGATGTACGATTTATAAATAAGACCTCTTGGACGAGTCTGCGACCGGAGATCACGCGACACGATCTCACGGGGACGGCAAGAAGTAACGCGACAGGAAATCGCAGGGACGGGAGATCACAGCGACGGGAGATCACAGCGACGGAATGCAGACAAAAGCGACGGGAAATCACACAAACACAATTATCATGTATAAGGCGCGTCTTATGGGACAAGATTTAGGGTAACCACTTACCAACTCGTAAGGACTAATTGTATCCTTCCTTTAGCTACAATTTCTGTTTCTGCTATTTACAACAATCAATAAGCCCTAGTTGCATCGGATAAAATACATACATAAAAAGTTAAAGCCCCAACTCTTAATTACGTTGTTATTTATGTTGGAGAGAGTTTATTCATATAACTACTATTAGATCGAATCCACGTTGTTTTTTGCACGCTTGTATTTTCTACAATGAACCATGAGTTTTAAATAAAAGTAAAAGGATAGAATGTATTTAAATCTAATCCTAATTTATGTATTTATTTAATCCCTAAATCTTGTCCCATAAGACGCGCCTTATACATGATAATTGTGTTTGTGTGATTTCCCGTCGCTGTTATCTCCCGTCGCTGTTATCTATCGTCGCTGTTATCTCCCGTCCATGCGATTTCCTGTCGCGTGATCTCCTGACTCGCACCCCTCTTGGACAAGAGTGTAGAAAAAGCTGAACCAGAGTAGAGATTGATATGACTGAGCCAAATCATCCAACCAAATAATCAATAACACAAGTAAAGTGATAAGAAATAACTTTCCATTGCAATGAAGATAAATTTGCTGCATTCTTCATGCAACCTATAATAGTCTCGAAGGCAATTCAGGTCCACAAGGCTGAATCCAGGTAATTAAGATATCTAGAAACTCCTAATTTCCCAGAGAGAGACAAAATGCATGTAATGCTTTTGTCAATTCTCTTACCCATTTCATTCCCTGTTTTTATGCAAAATACAATTAAACTTAAAAGTAATCGATCGTGTAATCTATCTACTATCGTGTCAATGTCAATGTCAAGGGCACCGAGCCCACACGCAATGTACTGATTACTTAAATCAAACTTTTTGATTTCATACCATCTTGCGTTATGGAACCGACAACAAAATCAAATCTCCTCAAATACAGGGCCCAACCGACGGTGACCGTAGGTGACCGAGGACGGTCAGGCCGGACCGGCCGATAGGCCGGACCGAGTTCAG
>JAQFZX010002502.1:0-18651 GCA_034682405.1 Hydroisotoma schaefferi | reverse complement strand
ACCACTACTACTACTACTACTACTACTACTACAACTACTACTACTACTTTTCTACTACTACTACTACTACTACTACTACTACTACTACTGCTATTACTATTTTTCTACTAGTACTACTGCTACTAGCACTACTACTACTACTATTTTTCTACTAGTACAAGTACTACTATAACTACACTTACTGCTACTATGGACGACTAACCGGTAGTCTCTGCTCGTATAGCTGGAAGTTCAGGATGTGTTTCGTGACACAATTAAGATAATTTAATTTGGTATCATCGGCACTACTATATACTGCTTTATGGAAGAAATCGATGTTGGACATTACGGTAAATTTATTATTAATAGAAGTGCTTATTGCCATTGCATGCCAATTTCTACTAATCTGGTTAAGAGTCAGAGTTAGCAAGGGAGTACGATGAGAGCCAATAGCAAGTGCTTGCCCTTTATGTATCAAATACAATGTTATGTCTGGTATGGACAACGTTTGCGAATTATTTATTGCTAGCCAGATTGTAATTTGTAACACGGTCAACGGTAGTTGATAAAAGTCTGAAAAAATTGGCATATTGATCAATACAACTGCATAGGTGGTTTATTAAAGATAGATAGGATACGCATCGTTTTGGGTGTTGGATCGGAATTTGACATAACTGATAAAGAAAGTTGTACTGTTTAGATAGAAAAGGAAAAAAGGATACGGGGAAAGTTTGCTATGAAAGTATATGGAGAAAGTAAAATTCTCGCTCAACGTTATTATGGAAAGCATTATAGACAAAGATTTAATCTCGGTAGAATCTTAAAGAATTAGTGTGATTACTTGCAAGTTGCAACAGAGATTTATATTAGGTTATAAATTAGTTAGTACATTTTACCGCAGATACGCGAAGAACAAACAAGTTATCTACGTTGAGAAGTAGCAAATGAAAGAGTGAAATGGATGTGGAGTAAGCAATTTGGGATTAGCATAGCCTGTAACATACACATGGATATACGAATTTCCGGTTGGTTATTCAGGAAGCTTCGGTCCCTTTTATTCATTTTAAAAGATTTACTGTGACTGTACTCTGCTGCACGGAATAAAGTATGAGCAATGAGCAGAAAGTAGAAAGCTCTTTGAGTTATGGTTGATGCATTGCATTATGCATGAAGAACGTTTTACTGGAATTGGAATTTCACAATGCGAGGCAAACAATTATTTACGGTAGAGGAACTCCTTTCAGGTATCTAATCGATTCCTTGGATTTAAATCAAACACGAGGGCTTATTCACTTCCAACTACCAATCTAATTTCTATCTTGCATATTCAATGAGGAGAAGCTTCAAAATCGTTGTGAAAAAAAGTAATCAAATGATAGTTAATGTAAAAGTTACAAGTAGAGAAAAGATAGCGGTTGGAAAGCTACTAAATTATTTCTTTAAACCCCCCCCCCCTCTCTGTTATTTCATGATATTGACTAAATTCAAAACTTCGTTTTAAAACGAGGGACCGTTTGGAGGTCTTTAATATGATGAGTATGATCTACATCTAGAAGTACAACCTCCAGTAAAGGACTTTCTCACACGGGGGTTTTTACTCAAGGGGAATAGCTAGATGGAAAAAGTAACTTTCTCCAAACCCAACTGATTTTAATTTTAATAACTACTTCAGGAATTAATATGATTTATGATACTATGGTGTCGTTGGATTTTGATGCCATGTAGTTTATTGTAGGCTGGATCAGGAGAAAGTAACTTTCTCTAAGTTTTAATCGTATATAGTAAATCATGGTTAATTATTACATGGCAATAAACAAGTCTGATCGGAGAACAGAACACGACATGAACACCAACAATCTGCAATAAAATATTCTATTATCACTAATTTTATTACATCATTATACAGCAAACCTATTTACTTTTACTGATACTACGCACAATATCCTTGTCCTTAAAAGTACTAACAAGTTTTGTAAAGCCACAGCTTTCTCATCTTTCTTATATATTGTAAAATATCCTGTCCGTGTGTATTACAAATATTGTACCATTTAATATTGCTTGCAAAAAATAATGATCTTTTTATGATGCTAGATGGACGGCTCAATATTATTTTTCTATTGCTTAAATGAACTTATTTTTAAAGAATAGATGAAGGTTATTGAGTTAAAATTGCAAGATTGCATTGGCCCAAATCTTTTCCTAATAGCTAATCCGTACACTGAATTGTGCTCTGTATTCCAGAGTATCTTGGATGATGTTTGTTTAATTCGACTGGTAGTACTTTGGACTTAAGAGTGGGAGGCTTCTTGGGACTGGTCGGGGTCGTTCAAGTAGTTGCTTAAGGTTTGAGGCTGCTTGTACTCTGCTGTTCTCTGAAGTCCGTGTACATTGAGTGTACTTTTGGGGACTGGGGGATGCAAGCGTGCCATTTCTAACTCTATAGTGTTTCTCCACAATTGTTGAATGGTTAAGGCAGGAAGAGACTTCATTGATGTGACCCCGTCTTCTCGTAGGGGTTGTAGTATAGTTCAATACGGTCTGAAGCGTTTTTTGATCCAGGGAATAGTATACATTATTTCCAAATATGCTAGAGGACTTTGGCGTTGAAAGGTTAGGATTTGGTCTATGAAGCTTGTTAGAACCGTTATCGTTTGAAGGCAAAGGCGAGGGTGTCTGTGGGTCTTGTGGTGGAGGCTTATCGTCTCGGTCTTTAGGTAGTAGAGACCTATCCGTATATGGAGAAAGTTACGTTAAGTAAAATCAGGCTTTACATTTATGAAGTTTTTAAAGAGATAAAGGTTGTTAGGACCTGATTTCAAAACTTGCGATGTTCTGTTGCCATCGATCATTCATTGTCACTTACGGAAAAAAATAAGAACCCGAAAGTACATAAAATGATTCTATGAAAGCGGTTATACTTGTAGATGTTATCTTTCTCTAAAGCGTATTTACCTAATGAATCTCTAGGAAGTTTCAGATTGATAGAATAGTGATGTGGATCATCAAATGAATAAATTACTTTTCGGTGTTCTAAATCCACTGTCCTATCAATTTCGGTCTCTGTCCTGGGACCCCAGGAGACGACAAGATCCGTGCGATCGCTGGGAGATCCAGGACGCTTTTGACGTATTTGAGGAAATCTTACTAACCCTTTATCCACGCATATCTCTAGATTTATTGTAATTGAGTTTTCCTCTTAGTTCCAGTTATATTTACAATGCCTTGCTTAAAAAGTTACGTAATTTATGAGCTGGTCAAATGATTATTTACCTATTATTACACCAAGAATAAAGAGGACTGCCACGATTATCAAGAAGGCTTTAATGAAATAATCTGTTATGCCCTCGTCGTCATTTCCATTATCTGTTTGAAGAGGGGGAGTCCACTCCGTCCACTCATTTCTATGTTGGAAAAAATGGAATCTAATATAATAAACGTTTGTATATAAATATTGTAGCATAATCTAAAAAAAACTGCTTACTCCATGATCGAGGTGATTAATGCTTCGTTGTGAATTTTTTCTTATGTGTTTGTGTTGAGCTTGAGCAATAAATAAGAACTTCTAACGGTTTTTTGCACTAATCAAGAGGGATCAAAGGGTTTCGTGCATAGAATTCGAGCAACTTCCTCTGCATTATAAAAAGACGCTTGTTTTTGAAATGTTAATGTGAAAGCAAAATACTTGCAAACAAATCCATAACTACAACACACAAAAGTCTTGAAATTGAGATTTTGTGGGGCTGGCTCATGAGTTGCATTTTCATGGTAGTTTCCTTTAAAATACAACCGAAAAAATGTATGACATTGGATAAACGGATGAATAAGAGCAATGATTAAATTCTAGTTAAAATAAACCTAAAAACCGAGATGGTTAGTCGGCCATGCTAATGTTAACATGTAGTTAGAAATAGAAGAACCATATTTCGTTCCTCTTTGTAGCAGTTTTATGAAACTTCGACATATTTCTTGCATATTACAAAATAGTGTGTTGTAAAACTCTGAATGAAGTGTGCTTTCACAAATTAATAAAATCAACTTAATCTATTTTCTTTTCAGAGCTTGTTTTCATTTAAAAAGATCCCGTCATAAAGACCAAGTGGGTCATCATCATTCCATAACTTCAGCGTTTCCTCTGCCAATGATCGGCCCAGCCTCGTTGCCCATGATGGGATTGCCAATTCCCATGAATAACATCCCTACATCGTTAGACTATGCACAGTCCCACAATATGATGCATCATGGAGTCTCTGTACATTTCCACCTTGCTGCAAGTATCAATGCGGAAACGGACATTCCTCTCGTTCCTCCCTTGAAGCACCATAATTTTCGAATCTTTTGGCTCAACAATAAAGAAATGTTTTTCACTCAGCAAGCGGAGATAATTTTGCAAGAAATTTGTCGCAAAGGAATGGAAAGAGAAGAGTCTGGAGAGCATTTTGACGATGGTACAGTCTTTATTATACTGATCGGCCTTAAAATCGGCCCAGGTCTGGTAATCCATTAAATATTATCGTAATTGTAAATTGCAGAGCCCAGGAAGCACGGAGCCCCACTGAAATCTCACTCGCCCGAAGAGAACAGTCAAGCTGATGACATTTCTCAACCGTCTATGAGCTCCGCAGCTTCGTCGAACTCCCTGGCTGATGGTAGTTTTACTCCCAGTTTCGATATTCTGGACAGAAAGCTGGAGCAGCTACTGAGGGATTGGCATAAAACGCCGGATATTCTTGTATCCCTGCATCCCATCGATGGCTCCTTTCTCGTATGGTCTATCGAATGGCTGGATGAATACGTCGTAGGATCTTTTAGACAAGCTCAAGTGTCATTCTCTAGTTGCATTCCTGGAGCGATTCCCTTAGCAGATGCTACCAGCATGTCAAGTCCGAATCTCTATTTATTCCCGTTGGAAAAATTGGCATCAAATCGAGCTGCGATGATGACAAAGCATCACAATGGATCTCTCAATTTATGGGCGCTTAGTTTTGGGGACGATTCCAAGTTTTGTCAAGTTCTCAGTGTGGCGCATGCTAAAAGAGCGTCTGGGCATCGATTTCAAGTAGGTCTATCTAGTAATTTGAATCTTGTCGATTCGTGATTGGTTAAAGAAAAAAGTTGAAACAGTAAACACTTTCTTTTTCCAGGTAAGAGAAATGTCATGTCATCCTGTCCTTCCCCTGATTCTCACTGCAGCTAGTCATTCCTTCACAATCGAGTCCAGTATCGATGATGGAGATTCAGGGCAAAAGAATCAAAATTACTGTAGTGAACTTATCTTGTGGAGAGTGGACCCTATTGGCCCTCTTTGCAAATCCGGAGGTGTGGTGGAAGTCGCTAGGATAAATTCTTCAGAGGTGGATGCGTTTTCTCATGTAGCATGGGTTCCAGGTCTCCTACCGAGCACTTCCCTTTTCTCAAATTCAGGATGCTTCGTCGCATCAGATGGATCTAATTTAAGAGTTTATCAAGCGGTTTTAGATGCCAGTAATTTGTTGGCAGAAATTTCTTCTGCATACAGAAAGCGGAAAGCCTCCTTGAATGTAAGATTTCCGTTGGACAAATATACTTCACGATTTCTTAAAATTGCTTGTTGGAAAAACTGTAAAATCTGTACATCTGTTTCAAGGATTCCGTCGTGAGTCTTTCATCATCAAGTTCCATGTCGTCCTTGCATGGAGCTCTAGAAGATACAGCAGAAGCAGACCCAGATTTGTTTGCTATTGTAAGTCAACAATCAACTTCTCGGCCAGGGTGTATTTTGCAGTTGGATAGAATAGATCACCAGGTAATTATTTCTACGAATATATTTGCTCGTTCACTCGCTCGCCAATCACTCATAAGTTTCACAATATAAACAGAGTAATTCATTTCTTAGAACTGGGGAGAGGTATCATTCATCCAAGTCTTCCGTGACGAGTTAGAGCCAGTCCTTCGTGGAAGCTTAGACTACAAAGAATCATTCCACGTTATACTAATAGTAAATAAAAACGAAGCGCACGTCTGGAGAATCGAAATCTCTACACCATCTCACTTAATTGACCCACACGAGTTTTATGACGACGATCCCTCCCAAAATTTCCAACCTAATCAACACCACAACTCCACATCAACCCAAGACGACCCAGCTCCAGACGTCCCAGTACTTAACAGAAATCATGCAAACATAATAAACGGACTCCCATCCATTATTACGACACTGGAAAAGTCAAATAAGAAGTCGTTTTTGAATATTTCAATATCAAAAATTGTTGAACAGACCCTATGTCCTGGCAGTGACCTTAGCTTTTCGTCATGTAGTGGACATTTAGTTTGCGGTTCGAGCTATGCTTTGATTTCTACTTCAAAAGAATCTGTGAAATTGTGGAAACTTCAAAAGCGGGTAGATGGGGTCGATCCCATGAGCAAGGTTGGTTTGACTGGAATCTTCAAAGAGTGGAATACTCTTGGAGCTTGTAAAGAAAAAGGTCAACTTCTTCAAGCTAGCGCAGCATATAGTGGAAGAATAGCTTGTGTCTATAAGCTAGATATGAGAACGGAAAAGGAGAGAAATTATTCTGAAGATAAAGATGTAGACTTTAAAGTGAATCTTCTGGGAGAAACCCAAGCAAACAATAACGGTCCTAGTTGTGCAGTTACAGTTTATGAATGTGAAAGTACAGGAGGAACTGAGTGGCTTTTGGAGGACACAATTGAACTCAATACGGATGAAGAAGTTACTGCTGTCCATTTGGAGTGGATTTCGAAACATGATGCCCAGTATATCTTGGCTCTTGCTATTTCAGATATGGTACGGTTTTTATTTTTTTTACAGGCCGATTTAAGTTAAGAGTATTAATTAGCAAGATTTGCTTAGAGACATAATGAATTCAAGCTATTTCTTGTTTTACTAGATTTGTCTTTTTGCCCACGTGAGTCGCGAGCCTACAATCTCATTCGGAGCAAAAGTATTACCATCTACAACATCGTGCAAGTCCCAATTTTGGCTGCCCCTTCATGCATTTAAGCTCAGCAGTGCCGATGGACTGAATCCCTTTCCAGTTCGATTTGGATGGATTCACGCCGTTTGTGTTGTGGCGATGAGAAATGAAATGCAAGTTTACTCGCAGTGGGCGCTGGAAAATTTAACGGTAAGATTGGTAAACTTTCAGACTCAAGTCTAGGCTTTAGTTATGTATTTTGTGGCTGAATTGTTAAAATATTTCACAGGATGTAAGCAGCATGATTCCATCTTCCACAAAAATGACTAATCTGCACACTGAAATCGACCACCAGTCGAATAAACCGCATATAGAACTTTCATTGATGTCAGGGAGCGTTGGTCTGTTTCAATACACTAGGCACTGCTACCCGGTATTGCCTCAGTATCATCCTACTCAACTAATGGAAATGTTAAATTCTGGAAAAGTTCGCTGGGTCAGGGTAATCTTGGCTCATTTGGTCAGGTATATTGCAACTACAGTAAGGGAAATGCTAATTCATAACACTACAGAGTTTCATAAAATAAATTTTTTGTTGCTAGATGTTTGGGTGGAAACGTATCAACTTTAAAGCGACAGAATTCCAACTTGTATGAAGATGAGGCTAGACAACGAACCTTTTCTAGGTCTAGATGCTTATCAATTAGCCTCGGTTACTCGGGGCCTGCTCCGCCCAGTCCGTTGGAACATAGGAATTCTGTAGTATTCCAAGGCGAAGAGCTATCCTTTAACTATACTGAAATGAGGACAATACCCCCAGTACCTTTATGGATGTTGCTTAATGCAGAGAAGGAGGATGGTCAAATTCCCAATGAAGATAAAACGGTACGATTTATTCAAAGTTATGGGAGTTGTATTTGTGTTCGTGTTTGAAACTATTGTATTTCTGGTTTGCAGAAGGACTATAACGAGCTTTTCAATGCGGAAACCGTGGATGAACCCTTAGATGAATCCGTTTTTGATGAATTGAATGACGATGATGATGAAAATGGGATGGGATCTGGAGAGCCAAGAAAACGAAGACGTTCTACCAGTGGAGACACCCAGCCTTTAACCTTTGGCCAAAGACAAGCCCGACAGTTATCTAGAGTTTTAACTCATACACAACTCCCTGGCCTTACTTCTGTAGACCAAATGCACTTACTAGCTTTGGCGGATACTGTTGCTTCCATTGGAACGAGATTAGATCACCGAGATGTTGCTCAAACTCATATACACGATGGAACTCCAGGTATGCACAGTATATGTCATTTAGTTGGCTTCCACTTAAGACTTAACTTGTATTTGTAGCGAACAAAATGTAATCTAGCATTTCTTATTTATAGATTCTCTAGATGAATGCGGTCTACGATTCCTAATCGTTGTCCGACATTACAGCTACCTTATAAGATGTTTGCCCCCAGCTCAGCGTGTGCCTCTTCAAAAGCAAGGAATCGATTCATCAGATATCGTTTGGGCTTTTCATTCGGAATCTCAAGAGGATATTCTCAGCCTCATACCGCAGTATCAAAAGGGTACATCGACGTGGTCCCAAATGCGTGAACTTGGAGTAGGCTGGTGGTTAAGAAATAACCAAACATTAAGAGTCTGCATGGAAAGAATTGCCAAGTACGCATTCCAGAAATCTCAGGATCCCATGGACGCTGCGGTTTTCTATTTAGCAATGAAAAAGAAAACACTGGTTTGGGGATTATACCGTTCTAAGAGGGATGAGAAAATGGCCATGTTCTTTTCTAACGATTTCACTCAAGAGCGATGGAGAAAAGCGGCTTTGAAAAACGCTTACGCACTTCTTGGAAAACAGAGATTCGAGCATGCTGCGGCCTTTTTCCTATTGGCAGGGAGTTTAAAAGACGCATTAGAAGTCTGCTTAGCAAAACTAAAGGATGTGCAGCTAGGACTTGTTATCGCGAGACTGTACGACGGTGGAGATTTAGACCCAACACCAGCATCCGTGAGGGCATTACTCCAAGACGTAAGAACCATTCCCTACAAAATATGCTGGTATTGAAGACATAAGTAAATATCTTGATGCATTTTTCTTAGGAAATTATTAACTCAGCTCAGAGAGGGGACGACGACACAGAACGAGATCCATTCCTGTCTTCAATGGCTTTGTGGATGTTGAAAGACTATCAAGCTAGCTTAGAGACCCTTTTGGCCACTCAAAGCCTATCCTCTAGAGTGTTTAATTTCTACGTTTTCCTAAGAAATCACCCTTTGCTCGTTCGCCAAAACAAAGCCAAAGGAACTCTTGCCCTGAGCAGTCAAGAAAGAAGCATTTATTTCTTCACCGCCCACGCCCATTACGCAGCTGGTTGCCCAGCGTTGTCGATTCACGTGTTATCTCAGCTCCCAAAAATTTTCGAGAAGCCTAAAAGCCTTATTGGAAGCCCGATTAAATCACCTACTAAGACAATAGACAGCCGAATCGAGTCAGGCATTCTGTCTGGATTTGATGAAGATGATCGTGGAATTAGTAAACTTAATGATAGTGGAACTGGAACATCAGTAATTGATTCATTTGCACCAAAAGAAACTAAAAGTAATGACATTGACATGATTCATATAAATACTACTTTTAAATCTTGACAATAGTATTCACATAAATACCGTGTATTTATACTGATATTGCAGAAGAGTCTTTGGACTTCGATTGGTCTGCGCCCACAACTACCATAACTGCACCAAAAAGATTCGAAGAAGATGAGCTAAAACTAGATTGGGACGATGAAGACAAAGAAGAAGATTCCGAAGAAGAAACAATCACTAAAAAGTCTAAACCCCAAACTCAAGCAAGTTTTGGTAACACTGCAGCGATGGGCAAAAGCATATCTAGAGATGATGGTAGCGTTGTAATAGAAGACGGCGAAGAGGACCTGAACAGTCCTTATACAATGATCGCTGTAGAACTGAAGCTCGCAAGTTGCTTAAAACTAATGTCAGAAGAGTTAGTCAACATGGCTGGTCAATTAGAGGGTACGGAGTTGCGGCTACATTTGTACGCCTGGTTGGAAAAGCAAGTTCCAACTCTAAAGGAAATCTGTAGATACACCAGCGATGACGATGATCTAGACGCTGACGAATGGAACTCCAGAGATCGAAGTCTTACTCCTAGATTAGACACTCAGGGTAGTGGACTACATGATATAATCCTGTCAGAAAAAATGGACCTGGAATGGAAAATGGGAGTAATAACTCGACGAAGCCGATGGCTAAGAGCAAACCGACATTTGCTAGCGACTTTATTAGCATTCGCTAGGCTGCATGCTCATGCACTTGCTCCGGTTCATATTGAACTTGTGTTTCTACTGGACGAGCTGCAGAAAGAAAAGTCGACTGGAACAGGACCTTCTTTAGTTTCGCCACTACCGTTCTTACATTCAGAGTTCCCTTTACTTTCTGCTGTTGCTAACCCAGTCAAGACAGCGGTGTCCTTCATTCAGTCTTCTGCTCGAGATATTTTGAAAACAATTGCAGAGCTGATCGCAATCCCTGTCTTTCCAATCCCAAAGGAAGCAGAAGAGGTGCCGAAGGTTCAGAGAAATCTTAGCGTTTCCGAAAGCAATGCCAACAAGTCAGTTATAGGGAGTGAACTGGAAAAGGATGAAGAGGAGTTAAACGAGGGTGCGTGTTGGTGTTGGTTTACAGGCATACTTGTGATTGGTATGACTTGACTGTTTTGTAAAACTGAGACAACATATTTTATTTGCAGATCCTAAGGATGAAACTGATAAAGATGAAGGAGATTTTAGTCAGCGATCTGACGGCGGTACTCCAATAAAGAAAAAAGCTGAAGAAGATGAGTCAGAAACGATAGCTTTGCCAAAGGAGGAAATGAGCGCAGTAGTTTGTGATTGGAGGTAAATCAGAAAAATAATTGAAACTTGCGTAATAGGCGTACTACTATCTAAGTTATTATATAAATGTACCAAATCCCCTTCTATTTTGTAAAAAAAAGGTTGGTGCTAGTTCTTCGTGATTCAGGAGTGGCCTTGAGTTCTAGTCTGTTCCAAGCGTTAAGTGATTCTGAGGGTACGGAAACAAAGGAAGTTGGAGTTCAATTGTTGTTTACTCCTCGAAGGCGAAGATGGAGTTCTGCAGGAACGGGATCAGGAGAGGGTCAATCTGGAGAGAAGGTCATCTCTACTCCAGATAAATGGCCTGGTGTTGCGATTCTGCGAGGAATGTTATCCCGAGAAGAGGACGGGGAAAGTCCCAAATTGAAATTCCTCCTTGTTGAGTGTTATGCAGCAGTATACATCAGCATCTTCATTCACGCAATTGCCATTTGTGATTCCGTCGCTTTGTACAGAATTCTAGCTAAAAAGATGGATGTTGCAAGTTTCTCTTCAATATTTGGGGGCGGCACCAAACGCCAGATCAAGATGTCTACAATCCAACAGTTGAATGTAAGATTAAATGATAAAGCCATGCTTTAAAGTTACATTGCACTACTTGATAGTACTGTGGTTTGTATTATTAATATAACGAGGGGAACATGGGCAAGGTACACTTAATCTCTGGTGTTTAAACTACCCATCAATAACTCATAACAAAGTTGACCCAAAATAATTTTTAAGTAGCATTACTCATTGGGATTTAACTATGGGATTTAATTATTTAACGTTTACTCAAAGTGTTTCAAAAGATATGTTACTTCCTACTGAAATGTTTGTCATTGCTTTGTTTCGGGTGGAAATGGGATGCATAATATTGTGATCGTTAACAAACAGTACAGTAGAGTTTAAGGTGTTGGCTTATCTTCTAACGTGTTATTGTTTTGTAGCCACATAGTCAGAGCCCATCTTTGGACAAGGATGGTGGTGATACATCCCCATCGATGGTGTGGACTACACTAGCCAGTCTAAATAAAGCTAGAATGAAGTTCAATATGAAACTGTTGGGGCAGCAACTTCACATAACAAGTCCAAAAACCCAAACGGCTCTTACGAAGGCAAGAACAACATATATTGCAAAAGCTCACCAATCCAGTATCCAGCGGATTCAGAATTTTAACTGCTATTTTAATGCTAGTTGTACTTGCTGTAGTTCTTAAATAGCTTTTGCATTCCCTTCCCAGTTTGCATGATGTGCTTTTGGCCTTGCTTTACTTTTATTTTTGTAAAAAATCAGTAGCTTAGTTAAACCGGTTTATAAATTTAAAAAGGGCAAGGGCTTAATATCAATGTTGGTTTCATTTTTAGGAGGAGCGGCCAACGTTTCGGGAAAAGTTCCTTCCCCCAGAAGTTCCAATTTATGGCTATATTTTAGGAAAGCCCAAGTCTCGGACTGATGAGCACGACGGTCGTCTAGTCTTTCCTGACTCGGATGAAGAGGAAGAAGAAGAAGAGCAGGAAGATGATGACGAAGATGATGGCTTCGGTTGGGATACAAAATCTAAGGAGAGAAAGCCCGAAAATGTCCAAGATGAACCGTTTTCGTATGCCTGGAGATTGATGCGACTTGCTGCCATTAAGTTGGCCAAGAATGAACTGAAGAGGATAGTATCTATTGCTGGGATAGATTTTAACGAATTGTCTCACATCAGCCCCTATTTGGATGGGGTCATTCGTGTATTTTCTGTGTGGCAGGAGAGGGTTTACAGGGAATTGGAGACGGTTTCTCCAGCTCCACATGGATTTTTACCCAACTCGGCAGTAGAAAGTTTGGCAGGTCCTCCCATACATAAGTATAGGGCTCTTTTGGAACCAATGAATACTCCTTTCCCGTAAGTGTTACGTTACAGCAAACCATTCCTGTTAAAAGTTAAAGTTTTGAGTTGTATGGATTTGTACGGAATGCTTTGCATGTTGTATTTTCAGTTTGAAGAAAATAACGGTGAGCCTTAGAAGACTGTGGAATATGTTAGTGAGAGAGGACAATGTCCAGGACTATTTTATACGTTTCGTTTTCGGGAAAAGGCGAGCTGAAGATACTATTTCTTTATGGGACATGAATATTGATAACCGAACGGTTAAAAGCGGAGATGGTGATGAATCTGAAGATGAGCCTGTAGCTATTGGTCCCGTTAGGATTGTACATAAAGAGCATGAGTCTATATCTGCTTTTTGTGTCAATCAGGTACACCCATGATTTTTACATCTTTAGCTTTGTTTAGAGCTGTAATGGAGCAAAGGTCTCGGAAGAAATATTTGTTAATTTTAATTAATGTTCACAGTCGGGGACCGGATTAATGTCTATTTCAACCCCAAAAGAGATACAAGAGTTAGATATCAGCGTCTTATTAAGAATGGATTCTTGGAAATTCGAAGATCAATACGAGCTTGACTTGATAAATTTATACAAGTATGTGCCATAAAACTACGTGACATACAACTTTTAACTCTGTGAGTTGTTAAGTGCTGTCAGTAACAATTTTTTAAATTTTTTACAGGGATCCGGAAACTCTAACTAGTTCTTCATATCTAGTCGTCCAAAGTCCATCAGACAAAGCTCTGTTGTCATCAGTTGAGAGACCTCAGAAAGGCAACCACTCTCTGGTAAGCTGTGGTCCGTTTATATTTCTAATCGAGAACCTTTCCCTTATACATTTTAATGTTAGACTTTTACGCACTGCTCACACGTGTGTCTTCTGCTGGCTCCTGGCTCTCACTAATTGATAAATGATATTAAACGATTTAGAATTTAGATTAGTAATTCTAACTGGTCTGTATTGTTGTTCTCACTGTCTTTACTGCCTTCTTGATGCTAATAATTAACCAACACAAAGATAAAAGGCGTAAATTTCCACGGATGTACCAATCACAGCTTTGTCCAGTACGTCTGTGATCGTTCTCGACGGTTGATGATACCGGTAAAGAAAGACTCAACGATTTGATATTTGCTGAAGTTTAATTACTTCAGCTTTTATTTTTTGATCGTGTTTCAGTACCTTTGGTAGCCCTTGGTTCAGTTTTTCAGTTTTTGTATTTTGTTGATATATTTTATCTTCATGTTGGTCTGTTTTATTTTTGTGCTGTGTTGATTTTTATTTACATTCTTGTATTATGCTTCTAAATCAAGGAAAATATGAATTTGAATGAACATTTTTATTACTCAGATTTTAAAACACAAAGTGGATGGAACAAGACGGATGGCCTCACATGCTACATTACCTATTTGTAAGTTTTGTTAAAGTTTGTAGTGTATGTCATCCTGTTTTGCTTAAGGTTCGGCAGGTTGCATATTTTCATTGTTACAACTTTCTTAGACTTGTCGGGCAGTCAAGATGGATGTGTAAGACTTTGGGAATTTTCGCATGCTCAGCCTGTCGCTATTCCAAGAGCTCCGGGTACTTTTGCAAAAGTTACAAGAATCCGATTTCATGGAAATAAATTTGGAGTGTCTGACGGTAATTATAAAACCCAAGCGGACTACGGTTTTCTTAGTTTGAAATAAAATGAAAGTTTAAATTAACTATCTGGTTTATATAAATAGGGGATGGAAGGGTCAGCCTGTTCCAAATCGGCACCACTAACACTAGACCCTTTTATGTACGAAACCCTTTTTGTGTGCCGCTGCCGATTCTTAAAATTGTATAATGTCATGGATTGATTTAAGGACGACTTTATTTTTCTGATTTAGACGGCGCAGTGCCATACTAAACAGACCAGCGACTTTGTCTTCCTTGGTAGCTCCAGTGTAATAGCTACTGCTGGCATGAGCACGGAGTCGAAAAATGTCGCTCTATGGGATACGCTAATGCCATCAAAGAAAGCTCAAATCGCATCTTTCGTGTGCCATGATCAGGTACCATATCAAGTTTATAGTTAGTTACAATAATTAAAACAAGTGCTGATAATTTTTTGAATTAATAACTTCTACTTTTATCAGGGCTGCGTGGCTCTAGCTTACGCTGAGGAACATCAAAGTCTTATTTCAGCTGGAAAGAAAGGTGCCGTTTGTATTTGGGACGTGCGGCAACGGGCTTTACGTCATAAATTTCAAGGTATTTTGATATGTATTTAATTTAAAAAAATTAGCGTCATGTGAAATGACAAAGGCCGCA
Organism: Hydroisotoma schaefferi; assembly: GCA_034682405.1. Classification (NCBI taxonomy): domain Eukaryota; kingdom Metazoa; phylum Arthropoda; class Collembola; order Entomobryomorpha; family Isotomidae; genus Hydroisotoma; species Hydroisotoma schaefferi. Next base: position 3,687 of record JAQFZX010002502.1, on the reverse strand, counting down.
TTCACAATAATTTAACCTAATAATTTTCAGGTCACGAGAGTGCCATAAAGTGCATGTGTTTAGACCCATCAGAAGAGTATTTCTGCACGGGCTCTGCTGACGGTGATATAAAAGTGTGGGACTTTAACGGAAAAGCTCTTTCAGTTTTCATGGGCGAACATTCCAGATCTGGTTTCTTCAAAAACATTCCAGGTCAAGGGGTAACCCAACTAACGTTAGATAGCCATCACCGCCTGTTCTCCTGCGGATCTGATGGATCTGTTAAAATTAGAGTCCTCATGGATAAATTCGACTAAGTAAATCCCCATTAGGGAAAAAAGTTGTGAGAGAAACCGTAGTAGTGGTAGTAGTAGTTAAAAACAATTTAGAGATGTTGAACGGAGAACGGAAGTGTATCATTATGAATTGAGTACCTACAAGTTACATTTATATTCAAATTGCGGTTATTGGGAAAAGGAAATTAGCAGGGAAGTTTTTGAAATAGTTGGGCCTGATTGTTTTTGTTTCAGCAGATCGTTTTTGGACTTGTGATAATAGGATTATTAAAATTGAAAACTGTAACTTATTACTTTAGGTACTTTACTTTTATCGTTGTTGTTTAATTATTAGCTCATTTTGTTGTTAAACGGTTAGAACAGAAAGTATCTTTATATTATAGTAATATTATATGTCTAGTGAGGGAGTTGAAAAAAATATAGTTAAGCACAACTGATTCCCTAAAGTGAAGAAAGAAGTAGAACAGGCTTATAAATCCACTAGGATACATTAGATTGTAAAATAACTAGTCATGAAAAATCAGGTTTATTTTCCAAAAGTTTCAAAGCTCATTTCCAAATGCTAGTCGTTCAATAAATGAAGTTATGTTTTTTTAAACCATATATCCTCGTGCTATCCAATCCAACACATTAATTAACCTTAAAAGTGTAAATTCTGATTCCGTAATAGTGGTCGTAAGAACTGAATTAACCTTTGTCTGAGTAGATCATTAGTTTACTTAGTACAAATAGTATTATTCTCATTCAAGATTTAAGTGCCGAAACTGGTCAAACTACGAGAGAGGTTTAGAGGGACAGAAAATAAGTATACACCTACCCTTTTTCTGAACGGTGGTCTCTAATTAAAGTTAATGAATGATGTCTGACAATATTTCAACGGGAAAGCAAATTTTTAACACTGTCCTTTTTCAAATATTTCTGTTACTAACATGAATGCATGCTAGTTTTGTTTCGCAACATAATTATAATAAAAGGTATTATACATCTACGTACTTTACTAATGATTACATTTAAAAGACAAAAATGGAAAGAAAGTCATCCAGTGTAGTGCGAAAATAAAGTTTAGTCTGAATTATCTACTTCTTTGCTCATTTCTTGAGAATCTTATTGACTTTTAGCTAATGCAATGCAATGCTGCAATGTTCAGTGTTCACTCAGTTGACAAACTCCGTAGTACAGTACAGGTTACACTATACATTGTGATTGAGAACTGTTGTTGAAGAACTCCTTCTCTGTTGAAACTGAACCAGAACTGATGAAGACGATTACGAAGTTCCGATTATCATCTAATATTGAATGTATATGCATATATAAATGTTTATCAATAAGTTTTCACATGCCTTGGTCGAGCTGTCATTATCAATTATCATTAAAATATTAAACACAATATCATGATTTTATATTGTATTTCTTAACCAACATACAATGCTGTAAACTTAATATGGTAAACAAAAATATATTTTTATGTATTTACTATTTGGTACTCTTTAATTCGTTTCAGTCTTAAACTCTACGTTCTTTAAACAAATCTTTATGTAAATTAGATTAGTAGTATTACTTTACTTGTACTAGTTTCATTTTCAGAAAATCCTTTCCTATAAATTCCTAATTGTCTACTCCAAATAGTAAATGTTTACTTTCCATTATTCTCATGTATTTTTTGTAACGTAACCTAAGCTAAGCAAGCAATCTATCCACTGGTGATAAAATCTTTAGAAGAAGCAATCACTTCAGCTACTGCTAGTGCTAAATTATGCATAAACCAATAAATTATGTATTTCCGAAAAGGATTAATTATAGTAAATGAAGTGAAATTACTAGCGAAAATAGGTTTTTAAAAATGAAAAAGAACCGGACAGGCAGACAGTAGAAGTTGCTGGGATTGCGTATAGTGAGACTTTAATTTAACCGTACATTTAATTAAATTCAGTGATATACATTAGTAAGTTAGTATAATTAAAACGATGTAAGCCTGTAATATAAACTGTAAGCAAGATGAACAAAGAGATGAGGTGAAAAAATCCATTAATTATTATTATTCCTCGAAAACAAATATCCACATCGCTTGCTTCTGATGAGATCTGTCTATTTCTGCAAGTGTGTGACTGTAAGTAAAGTTGTTTGTGTCTGTTGTCTGTGGTGGATAGAATAAAAAATGTTTGATCAAATGGAACAAAAAGTGGATTGAGAGTAAAATTAATTACTAGATACTATCCAAGAATTAACATCTTTCATCATATCTGGTTCTGGTTCAGTTTTTCATATGCAGATGAGCAATTAATAAAATCCTCGGGTGCTTTACTTGTAATTTGTAAATAAGCAACCGTACCATGCATACCGTCAACCGTGGGTTATGTATAAGGAAGGAGTATGTAATGCAGCACAAAAGAGGCACCTTTTTAAAGGAACATTTACTTCATTAATTGCCCGTGTACATATTATAATAGTTTACGAGAAAGACAATGAAATAACTCGACTGTACATTTATCCTTTCAGTCAAACGCATTATACCGTAACCTGTGAAACACACACGGAAAGAAATTTAGCACATAAAAGGAGAAATAAGTTTTGCAGTTTGCTTTGCATAAGCTTTGGATAATCGTGCTTATATATGTGTTTGGAAGGGAAAATAAGAAAGGATAATTGGACAGGGTTTTTAAACCTGAAAAAACCTTTTCCAAACCCTTTTTGCTACCCAAACCTTTATGATGAGTTATTTGACGTCATTTAGGGACATTTTATAATATGTTCTATTCCACTAAATGCGTAAGGTAATAAAGTCCAATTGAATCAAAGAGAAAAGTATCTAGTACCAAGTAAAAATTGTTAATAAACAAACCTACAAAAGCTACTTAAAATACGTGATGCTTTTACTTTATGCTGGATAAAAGTTTTTATAGTTTTGTTGAACCAACTTATGGCAAATAAAGTTATGGATGAAAAAATCCCCTTTTGCATACAAGGAGTATTTGCCATAACTAAAGACGGAACTGGCAGGTCGGTAAATCATTAACTACCGTGTGGCAGAAGCTTGCAACGTCTATTTTTACATTTTACGGCTACAAAAATCCCATTACTTTTGCCGAAAAGTAATAAATCACTGGATTATTGATAGCTTTACTAAAACCAAATGCCTGTTAGTAAAGGTGTTTTAGTTGGTTGGTTAGTTATGCATGCATACCATGAAAAATGTATTCTTCCCATGGTGCATGTATGTGGTCTTTGAAATGTTAGTATTTTTTTAAATTAATCTTTACGAACAACCGTCACACAAAATATGTAGGAGGTGAGGTAGTAGTTTACTATGGTTTAGTTACCTTATTTTTTTTAAAAAGATACCGTATTTCCGGAAATTACTCCCCTGGGGAGTTATTGTTTCAAAGGAAAAATTGAAAAAACTTTTAACATGGGC
>JAQFZX010002501.1:0-18651 GCA_034682405.1 Hydroisotoma schaefferi | reverse complement strand
ACAGACGGACGGACAGACGGACAGACGGACAGAGTGAAAGTTCATTCACATAAAAGGCATTTACATGCCTTTAATAACCGTTAATTCCTAATAATAAATAATCCCAGGCTCTAACTATAAGTATTTGTTTTTTTACTCTTAAAAGATTAAGTAGCCGGTATTCGAGACGATACAGGAGTTACTCCCTAATCCTTTGCCTCCTTATTGTCTACCTGAATTTATATTTTTAGGAAGGTATACATTTAATTGTCTGAGATAGCCTAATCCAAAAAAGCATGACTCATAAGTACATAATTTACATACATTACTGTACCTCCTGGTAATATGTTAACTAGTTAGTATAATGGGAAAGTTGGCAATTTTTATAATAAACTGAATCGTAAAATGATCATGGAAAGGTACCTTTTTGACTATGGGAAATGGTTGTCTTTATCAGCCTCTTTTCCATTTCAATACTTTTATTTTAATCTCTGTCTCACAATCCAGGATTTTCCAGACAACGTCTGAAACATTTAGGCTAACTAACTCAGCAGTCATCTCTCATTTCAAAATGTGCAATGCAATGTGTAATGAAGCACAATAATGAAACAGTGAAATATTATACAACTCGTTTAATCTCTGCAGACTTTGTTTAGAGTCGTCTTTTCGTCTTCGTTTACTTTCATGTTTAACCAAAAGTCAAACGATGATAGGGAATTTTAGCTCTAAATAAATACTGCCGGACTACTACTATTAAATCCTTGAAGATCAGTTTTTGACGTACGATCAAATTGAGGGCTTTATTAGGAGGGGCTTCAATAAGGGTATTTATGGTACTTCAATAGCATGCATGACCATTTTAAAAAGTTGCTAAGAATTGTGCTAAGGTCTTCTAACCAAAATCTTAACAAGTAGAAGTAAATAAATCTATGTCGTTGGTTTGGAGTTTCTTGCCTGAAACATTAATAAATATCTGTGTAATTTCTTTCTTAGAAAATGCAGTATGGGTTCCAAGACTGGGTCATAAACTTAACTTTTACTGATCCATCGTCAGAAAAAGGTCCCTTTTCTGGTAAAAACAGAGCCAAAGCCACACCTAAAAAGACCCTTTATACTGTCATCCCGTAAAGCAACAGTTTAAGCAGCCTGTAGTTTGGGAATTTGGATCACAGGAAAGTTATTATAAACGGCCATCCATCCATACCATTGAACAGTATGGAATATGGATCTTCGTTGTCTTAAATCTGGGATCGAGTTGCATAGTATTGTACTTTCATTCATCTAAGTAGCACCCTTAAACTTATTCTGGAAGGGACAATTGTTCTAAACCGTTCCAGAATCTTTCAAACAAAACAAAGCTATCTAGGCTACTGTGGAGAAGATTATGTTAAAGTCTCAAAGGGGTTTACACCGGAATTCCATAGTTAGAGATGGATTTTTTAGGTTAGAGTACGGCGACTCATAGTCCCTTCGACTGGAAATGTTCATCATATCAAACAATCAGTATCCCTCGTACCCTTAATGTTACTGGAGGTTGGAATAATTACTGGACGAACCCCCACTTTTTGAACATTTTCTGAGAGAGTTTCCGAACGCAATTGTTGAAATTAGATATCAGACTTTTTTATTTGGCAAGAGTGAGAGATTTTTTAAGATATTATAAAGACTGGAATATGAGCAAAATAAGCAGAGAAAGAATGGGAAGCTTGAGAAGCTCGGAAATAGGAAGAAGTTGCATACACTTTTTGGCCCAATGCAGTTTAGATTGAGGTAGGACACGGAGCGGCTGTGGGGACTTAACTTGATGTCCCCCGGTATGATCGGCTTAGATCTTCGATATTGAAGATTTAGATAAAAACTATGTTGATCTTGGTCTTGGGCCAGATATTTTTAGGTGAGCTATATACTTACAGCTTTTATTATGGATTTTACAGAGTTAATTGAAAAAAATAGCTTGCCAAAGGAACGGATATGAATTCCCAAGGGCAATTTAACTTTCTTGAGATCCTGTGACATATTTCTTATAGTTCTTAATCATGCTACAATTAAAATCTCATGTTTCATTAAGATTTTTCACTTTTGAGGCAATAGGGTAGTGAAGGGTGGTTAAAACTGGAAATAAGAAACATGGTAAAGCTCATAAGGAAAGCGCATAGCGTTTTATTTAGATAGCCAGGATATCTTGCCTTCTAGAGTTTTAGGGTCAGAAAGTAACGTGACGAGGTCAGTTTGAGTACTATGCTAAAGCGTTGATTAAAAAGTTTGCTAATGATAATCTAACTTAAATTGTGAACATTTATAAATTACAGACTAAGGACCATAAACTTTAACTGAAAATAATGAAGCCGTCAACACACCAGTCGGATTCGGACGAGGATTTTGACAATGAGAAAGTAAAGTATCGTTGTCAGATTTGTCGGAAATGGTTTGACCTAAGGATAAAGCTTAAACATCACAAAAATACAACCCACTGTGGACAACGCCATCCCATTAAAATTAAAGAGGCAAGCGTTATGCTGAAAGAAGATAGCCCCAAAAAAACTATTCTAAAACGGTAAGTGGCAAGCGTTCCTGGCCGCAAAACATCATTTAAAACCCTAAAAATGGTGCCTTGTATGCGTGATCTTTCGAAATAAATGCTCATGTTAATTTTATTTATACCTTTCTCAGGCAAAGCGTAGCCGAGCCTAAACCTGAAAGGGAGACTGAGAGCCTCGGCCTTAGCCAAGCTTTCCGGAGAGTGACTTTTTCTCTGGCGAAGGAAAGTTCACAAAAATCCCCAGAAAAAGGGAACATTTTAGTAATACTTAAAAATGCACATTTCGAAGAAAAGTCTCCAACAAAACTTCCCGACATTTCCTCTCCGATCTTCCAAGAAGGGTTCTTTGACCGTGAGGTCACCGTGGAGTTGAAGAGTGAGAAACTGCTGAGCTGTATGTATGATGGATGCAAGAAAGGGTTTTCTTCCCTAAAGAACCTTGGGAATCATATAAATAAATTACACTTCCCCCAAGATAGCCCGGACCAAACCCCCGATCCTGCTGACCTTGACTTACCCAGTGATAACCAATGGGAAATAAGCGTAGAAAAAGCAAACGCTACGGTTGTTGCTGTTGTGAAGGTTGAAAAGGATGAGGATACCTCTGTTTCTACCACACCCACTGTCCATAAACAGCAGGAACAAGGTGAGAATTTGCTACAACCGATGATGGTAACTCCACCCACTGCTGGAACAAGTAGGGACAAAAGCATGGATAGTCAAAGAAAGAAAAGGCTGGAAAGACCAAGAATATATCGTCCTTACAAGAAACGTCCTCATGGGTGCCCAATTTGTGGTAAAATGATAAGCTCCAAGTCCCATGTTAAACGGCATCTCATCCGAGTTCATAAACAGATAAAGGAAACACTTCCAACTCTTTTTAAAGAAATGCGAGAGGAGGGTAACTCCGAGAAATCGGAGAGTAATGACAAACCCCTTCCCGTATTAGAAAGACAGGATGCTCCGGACGGTATTGTACCCGTTGATCCATTCGGAGACCTTATAATCCATCAGGGTGACGATCAACTTACAAATTCCGAAGCGAAAACTATACCACCATCCCCGTATATTTCCTTGGAAGTTATGGATGAACGTCTAATATGCATTTATCCCAGTTGCGGCAAGAAGTTATCTACGGTTCGAAACCGAGACCGGCACATACGAGAAGTTCATAAAAATAGGGATCCTGGTTTTGGAGACCCTCGCAAAGCTAAGAGGAGGAAAAAGAAAAGTTTCCACCGTCCTAAACACGCATCGAAAGCGAGTCCAATACTTTTGAATGGAGTTGAAAATTCAGAACCCAGGGGTTCCCTTGAACAAACCCATCCTACCATTGGAGTTACCTCAAATAAGAGGAAGTCGGAGGTGGACCAAGATACACTCGAATACTGCAGACCTGCCAAGAAAGTTGTAAACGATGATTTGATAACCTGCGATTATCTCGGTTGTGGGAAACAGTTCCGCTCCGTCCGACTGATTCATCGTCATATCACTTTCGACCATGAGGACAAGGCTGCTCAAGACCGTCAATCTTCAACCGGAGAACCAGCGGTCTCCAGTTCTTGTCAAGACCCGGGTAGCAAAATACAAACAAATGATAAGCCGCCGGTAAGCCGTACTATTTGTTCCATGCAATCCAAAAAGAAACGAGTACGGCGAATGCGAAGAAAGATAAAAACGGAGGAACTGTATTACTGCATTGTTCCCAAATGTGAGCGTTTTTCTTTAAAATTTGCAAAGATAGGCAATCGAGACCGTCATCTCCGTGAAGTTCATAAGTTAAACGTGGTTACCATGCAATGTTTATCACCAAGCTATCGAACAACCCCCACTACGTCTGCTCTCTTGCTTAATTCAGATCACCTGGGGAAAACTCCAGTTTCACAAGAGGAATCTATCGAAGTACCACCCTTGAGATTGAATGCAAGCGTTGTTGTCAATGAACCGCATAACCAACAACCTGTAGACACTAATCCCGCAGGAATACTTCGCTGTTTGCATCCAAATTGCGGTAGACGTGGTAAAATCTTTTCTGATGCTCGAAAATACAAACGACATAAGTTGGAAGTTCATGGGAAAAAGAAGATTCCAAGGAAGAAGCAATCCACCCAAATATCTGAGAAAAATATGGATATAAACAACCTGCAAGCAAACAGCGAGGGTTCCGCTTCGATCTCTTCTACGAATGTCCAGGTCAAGAATCCTAAACTTCCAGGAATGGAGGAGGAGTCTGTAGGCATTCCTGGGATATCCAACCAATTAACTGAATCGGTAAAGGGCCCTGAGGAGAATTCTTATAGAATTGAGCCACCCCCACATCTTGGAACCACTATGACCACCCCACCTCCGAGGATGTCAGGGGGGGTGACCTTGCCAAGAAGAAGACCAGTTGCATTTGTAACCCGGATTGATAATAAAACACCACCGGTAGTTCCTTCCGTATCCTCATCTCCAACTGCCGAGTCTGCTTTAATCCTAAAGGTTACTAAAATATTTGAAAAAGGAATGAAACTTTTGGAAGGAATAAAGAGACAAATGCCACCAGAAGAAGATACACCAGAACCCTCTACTCATGCCAGCGACCTCCTCCCAATAACTTTTGTCAACGCAATTCAGCCTCATTCTCCAGCGTCAGTGCCCTTAACCTTACGCCCAATAGGGGAAGTTGAAGCAGCGGTGACAGCCCCATCGACTGTCAATCATAATGAGGGGGCTACTACGACCTCTGACCCTTCCAACGATGACATTGACGCTGCTCATGAAGTAAGGGACAGAATAGCAGAGTCGTTGAAGGAGTTTGGGTCCGTAGAGCAGTTCCTGTTACGCTGTGTAGTACTCGGTTGTACTGGGCAGGCCTCAGCCATATCCGCTTGGAACATCCCTGTCTGTGGGATGCATAAGGAAAAGTTTGATTCTCTTGGAGGAGATCATACAGCTGGGAATTGTAATGTTATTCCTACTAATGATACTCCAAGTCTGACTACTGATGTTGCCAGTCCCTCAATTCAGCGTCTCACGCTTAAAGAGCGCCCCAGAATTCTTAGGGACCCCAGTCTTACCCAGCGGCCTACTGGGACTGATCGACCCGAGATCACTGACCGGTCGTGTGAGACGGAAAAACTGACTTATTCGGAGCGTTTTACTCAATGTTACAATTCTACTCAGCGTCCCGTCGTTAATAGCCCTCCTACTAATATTCCGTGTCCCAGTCCCATGAAGTTGTGTGAATTGGCCGAATCTTCCGCACGAGCAGTTTTGATCCCTATTACTCCTTCAACCTCTTCTAAGGTGAGAGCTCCAGAAAAATGTATAACAATTTCAGGAGTTTTAGAAGGAATAAGCACGATTGTTGACTCCCAGAACCTTCAGTGCAGCTTGCCAAATTGCAGGGATTTGTTTAAGACCCCTAAAAACGGGGATCGACGATTGAAAAACTTTCATCCGGTTCTTCCAAATCTGATCTTGTCAACCCCATCCATAATAACCCCTACTACTTATAATTTGAAAACTTCTAAACATAGCTGCAAAAGCGATGCTCTGCACTCCACTTCAAAAGATGCTGTATTAAAAAAAACTCTTTCGTCAGTTTTATGCCCCACTTCCACCGTTACCAAGCATCGAGAAGTTAATTCTTGTGTTAACCCCTCGAATGTTTTAGTTACCGGACAGAAGAACTTTAAGGTAGGCAAACAGAGCATGGATAAGCGTAGCGTAATAGTAGAAGCTAATACAGAAACTGGTAAGTCTACTAGTGTTCCAACTACTGTAGCTGATGCAAACCAATGTAAACCTTCCCCTTCCACCAAACCCCACAGAAGTGTAAAAGTCATGAATCCTCCTTTATCTTCCGCCACCACCGTACCCCACAGAAGTGTAAAGGTCATGAATCCTCCAACATTTTCCCCCTTAAAGGTCATGCATCCCCCTTCAACATCTTTACATACGACCAAACCGAATGGAATAGGAAATGTCATGAATTCCCCTCCAACACCAAGACATAACAGCTTGACTGAGCATGAAAAGATCAAGTTTACATCACAACCAGCTTCAACTCTGCCCCAAAGGCCTGAAACACCCTCAGTTCTACCCCATCTTAATTTAAACTCCGAGTCATTGTCATACGGCTTCTCCCCTCAGACGGTATTTCGCTCTATCTCCGTTCCAGTAACTCCAACTGGTCACGCAGATTCAGCCTCAGTGATCACACCAGGAAAGACCAGAAGTAATACCCCTAAGCTCATCCCTACTTCATCTAGTTTCGACACTTTTCTACAGGATTTTAATCTTTTCCGAAGTTAAAATTCAGTCAACGCAACAGCAAAGGCCACCACTAAGGTCACCGCTGCCTTACCCAGTTCTGGCCCAGTTTCATCAAGTTCAAAGCCCTAACAAGTCCCAACTTCTTCCGAGAAACTCCATCAAACTCGGAGAATAAAATTAAAAATGTTGAGAGTGCAGTCCCTAAATCTGACCCTGTACAGTTACCTTCCAACTTTGAATTCACAATGGAAATGGTCAAAAGAAGCACAGATAAATTTGACTGCCCTTATCCAAACTGCTTGGCCACATTTCCGATAAGCAGTGTCCATGAAAGTTACAAGAGGCATTGCAGCGAGATTCACTTGAACCTCCGACCGTATAAATAAATGATCCATTTGTAAAGAGGCTTTCAAAAGGAAGGATATGTTTTAGATTGAAATTTGTTAATTTATCTCTAACATCTAATTTTTACGTATTCTTAAAAAAAAGTACTTTTATTAAAACGCTTTTTACATTTTTTATGCATTTGTTAGTTGTACTTTAACTTTTTAATGAGCGTTGTTAGCATAAGCCGCTGGCAGACATGAATACATGACGGAGAATTTACATGCCCCTCCTTGCATCCTTACATGAGAATAATTATAATTGGCAGGTTTAGCATTATAATTTATAAGCCATTTGTTTTGACATCATAAGCTATATTTGTAGCTTTTAACTGCAACTTATCTTAACACTTGACCCGGCTGACACTTTCTTCTTCCTTTAAACAACTTTGTGTAATATAATTTAGTATTTTGAGTGATAACCTTTGGTAAAAGATTGTATAAAATCTTTAGAATTGTGGTGAAACTCTTGCCTGCTTTAGTGTATTGACGTGAATGAATAGTGTACTTTCTTATTAGCATCAAGTAGTAGCCCCTTCCGAATTACTAACAATAAGTAATCCCTAACTCTAACTATAATTGTATATTTTTGACCCTTAAAAAAATAAGTAGCCCATTTCGAGACGATACAGCATTTCCCCCTCTAATTCTTTGCCATATTGTCTACCGTATTTTATATTATGCCTGTCGGTTTGGTCATACATTGTAATATTACAAAACTCGTTAACTCTCTGCAGATCTTTCTTAGGGCCGTCTACTATTATGTTCAACCAAAAGTCAAACGATGGTGGATGAGGTGATTAACAGGCAGGACTACTGCTACTATTTCAACTCCTTTAAGACCAGTTTTAGCATACAATCAAATTAGGATTTCTATTCGGAGGGGCTCTAGTAACGAGATTTACGGTACTTTAGTAGCCAACATGACAACTAGAAAAAGGTCCTAAGTGCTGTAATAATTATGCCAAGGTCTACTCACTAAAATCCTAACAAGTAGAAGTATGTCTTATACCAGTTTGCCAATGGTTCGGAGTTTCTTGACTGAAATATTGATAAATATGTAATATTTAGTTCTTGGAAAATGCATTAAGGGATACCAGACCAGAGTGTGTCTCATAAACTAAAGTCAAACTGATCATCCGAAAAAGGTCCCTTTTCTGGTAAAAACATCCATCTAAAACGCCATAAACTTTATCAAGGCTTGCGTAGGAAAGCTTTTATGTGAATGCTCTGTCATACTGGTTGGCTGTCCGTGATTGCCGTAACTCTCGAAGGGTTCGGTTTTTTGACGTTCTGTTTTGGATTTCGATTTTTGGGGTCAAGAAACTCTGGGAGTTCGTCGATAGGCTAGTTCGGCCGCAGCCCCTGGTGGGTAGGGTCAAAGGTCACAATTTCGTCAATGGTGACCCCCATCAACCACGGTATCGTTAGAAAGGTACCACTAGGGCATTTCAAAACAATGCTCGAAATTGTTCTGCGACACTCAGATCAAAAGCCTTAACATTAACAAGGTCACCATGGGGCAGAGTGAGAGACTACTATCAAATCCAACCCACAACTACGACAACTTCACTGAACCTTATTAAGGCACCCCCAGTGACCTTGGTCAAAAGTTATGACCTTGCAAAGGTCAAATGGGGCACTTTGAGAGTCTACTATCAAATGGTACCCACAACCTCGACAACTTCATACAACATCTTTTGAAACTTTTGTCTAACGTTGCCCCACATTTTTTACCCAAACAACCCAAAGTTTCCAAAATTTCTCATAGTGCCCCAAGCACCCCACAATGTATGTCTCACAATGCCCCCAACACTACAAAATGTCTCAACTCACCCCCAACACCCTATGCAAGCCTTCGTTACGCCCGTTTACAACGTTTTATTACCGGACATGCCAGATGCTACAGTAGGAATCCTCACTTTGAGTTGTCCAAAATCTGGCATTGAGTTGCAGTTAACATTCATTCTTTCATCCACGTAATTCCTTTAAAATTCATTCTCAAAGCCATAATTGTTAAAATCAGTTCTAGAATCGGTCAACTTAAACTTCGTATGAGTAGTTCTACTAATAAAAAAAATCCATCTCTAAATAAGGATTTCTGGTGTAAACTTTTTTGATACTTTGAACTCAACCCTGTACTCTGTCCCTTCGAAACGTTCATAGCAAGCATCAGTATCCCATTAATGTTACTGGAATGGATATAAGTTGGAATAATTTCTGGACAAACCCCTACTTTTTGAAGATTTTCGGAGAAGTTGTGTGACGAGAAGTCAGATACCAAACTTTTTTTATCAAAATTATGAGATTTTACAAGACATAGTTTGCGAATAATTGTACAACACGTGCAAAATAAGCAGATAGGGAAGGGAAGCTTGAGAAGCTTAGAAATAGGCCATTTAACATGGGAAAAAGTTGCATAAACTTTTAGAACCAATCCACATCCAGTTTATATAGAAGGAGGACAATGACAACGGTTTTGGACTTTCAACTTAACATGCAATTGCATGCAGAGCTTAAATCCATATTGAAGATTTAGCCTATTTAATCTTGATCTTGGGCCAGATTGCCAGATATATTTTTAAGTGAGTTATATTTACAGCTTTTATCATGGATTTGATAGAGTTAATTGAAAAAAACAGCTTAGCAAAGTAACAGGCTGCGGGCATGAATTTATATAATACTACAAAGGGTAATTTAACTTTACTTGAGTTTTACAGACATATTTTGTGTAATTATCATGTTAAGATTAAAATCGCATGCTTAGCTAGAGTAAGATTTTTATTACGGTAATTACTCATGGGTAATTAAAACTAGAAATACGGCACATGGGAAAGCATATGATAAGGAAGACGCATGGAATTCATAATTAATAGCGTTTTAGGGTCAGAAAGTAAAGTTAAGTACCCTAAATCCTCGCCCATATGCCGCGGCTTATATATGCAGAAAAAAGGTGTTTTGAAGCATGTTTTTAACATGGGAGAGATACCCCTTTTAACATGTGAAGGATGGGCGTGCGGCATAATTAACGACGGCGGCATATGGGCGAGGATTTAGGGTAGATCTTAGATGCAGCAGTGTGAGTAGTAAAGTTAAAGTGCTGATTAAAAAGTCTGCTTATCTATGCTAACTTAATTGTTTGTTCTATATTTTATGACAGATTAAGGAACATTTAACTGCAAAATAATGAAGCCTTCAAAAACAAAAAGCAAGTTGGATTCGGATGATAATTTTGAAGAAATTGAGATAGTAAAGTATCGTTGTCAGATTTGTCGGAAATGGTTTGGCCTAAGGATAAAGCTTAAATATCACAAAAAGACAACCCAGTGTGGACAACGGTATCCCGTTAAAATTAAAGAGGCAAGGGTTGTGTTGAGGAAGGATGAAATCCCCAGTAAATATATTCTAAAACTGTAAGAGACAGCTTCATTTAAATCCCCAAGAAATTGGAATATTCTGTGATTTTGCACCATATCTTTAGAAATAAATGTCCGTTTTAATTTTAATTATATCTTTTTCAGGCAAGAGTCAAAACCTAAAGTGAAGACTGAAAGCCTTAGTCAAGCTTTCCGGAGGGGGACCCTTTCTTTGGCTAAGGAAGGCTCAAAAAAATCCATAGAAAAAGGGAACATTTCAGTAAAGCTTGAAAATGCAGAGGATGATGATGAGGTCCAAATATTAACCGCAGAAGAGAAAAGACATTTCCTCCAAGAAAAGAAAAAGAAAGTTGATAAGAATAGTGAAGATTCTACCACACCCGGTGTCCACAAACAGCAGGAAGAAGTTGCGAATGTGATGCAATCGACGATGAGAACCACAATTACCATTAGAAATGAAAAAAGTGAATGGTTGAAGAAAAATAAAAGTCGAAAAAAGTCCAGAAAATCACAATGGAGCTCACAGAGGTGCCCACTTTGTTGGAAAATGTTAAGCAGCAAGGCCCATCTCCATCAGCATCTCATACGAGTTCATAAACAGCCAAAGGAAACACTTCCGGCTCTTTTTACCGAATTAACGGAGGAGGGTAATTCCGATAAATCGGGGAGTAGTGACGACACCTTCCCTGTATTAGAAAGACAAGATACACCGGGCGTTTCAGCAGCAGATCCTTACCCTATCATCGGGAAGGATGAGGATCTTTCAAATTCCCAAGCAGAAACTCTATCACCATCACCCCCGTCCATTACTTTGGAAGTTATGGGTGAAAGTTACGGCAAGAAGTTATTTAGTGTTCAAAATTCAGACCATAACAGGAGAGAAGTTCACAAGCGAAAGTTAGAAGAGGTAGTGGACGAAGATCCACAAGATAATTCCAGTCCTTCACCGAAAGTTTTTGCAGATGACCCGAAAACTTGCTATTATCCTGGTTGTGGGAAGAAGTTCCGCTCCGTCCGGCTCTCTCTTCGTCATATCAGATTCGACCATGAGAACAAGGCTGCTCAAGACCATCAACCGTTGATCGGGGAACCCGGACAATTGGGTAATAAAATACAGAGAAATGATCAGTCGTTGTTAAGCCGTACTACTTTTGCCATGGAATCTAAAAACAATCGGAAGGAGGGGCAGAGAAGACAGATAACGGAGAACATGTTTCACTGCTTTGGTCCCAAATGCGAGCGTTATTTATTAAAATTTGCAACGGTTCGCAATCGAGACCGTCATATCCGTGACGTTCATAAGTTGAATCTGGTCCAGGGACCCTACCCACCACGCCCATTTCCAACCACCCCCACTACGTCTGCTCCCTTGCTTAATTCAGATCACCTGGGGGAAACTCCAGATTCACAAGAGGAATCTTTCCAAGTACCACCCTTAAGAATTAATACAAGCGTTGGTGTTAATCAAACGCGTAACCAACAATCTATAGACACTAATACCGAAGGAATACTTCGCTGTTTTCATCCAAATTGCGGCAGACGTGGTAAAATCTTTTCTGATGCTCGAAAATACAAACCACATAAGTTGGAAGTTCATGGGAAAAGGAAGATTTCAAGGAAGAAGAAATCCACCCAAACAGTTATGGATATTCGCACAAATAACCTACAACCGAACGATACGGATCAAGCTTCGACCTCTTCTACGAAGGTCCAGGTCAAGAATCCCAAACTTCCAGGAATGGAGGAGGAAGTGTCTGTATGTATTACTGGGACATCCAACCTAATACCTGAATCACCCAAGGAGCCCAAGTCGGAGGAAAATCCTTATAGAATTCAGCCAGCCGCACATTTTGAAACATCTACAGCAACACCGCACCCTGAGACTTCAGGGAGGGTAGTTGGGCCAGCAAGAAGACCAGTTGCATTTGTAACCCGGATTGATAATAAAACATCACCGGCAGTTCCTCCCGTATCGTCATCTCCAACTGCCGAGTCTGCTTTAATACTAAAAGCTACTAAAATATTTGAAGAAGGAATGAAACTTTTGGAAGGAATAAAGAGACAAATACCGTCAGAAGAAAGTACACCAGAACCACCTACTCAGCCCCGTGACCTTCTTCCAACACACCGAATGCAGTCTATTTTTCCAGCGTCAGTGCTCGTAAATACCCAAACTGAACTCACAGTCCCACCCACCGTCAATCATGAACATAAGGATAGTATGACCTCTGACCCTTCGATAGATGATAACGACGCTGCTCATGAAGTAAGGGTCAGATTAGCAGAGTCCATGAAAAAGTTTGGTTCCGTCGAACTGTTCCTTTTACGATGTGTAGTAATTGGATGCAATAAGCAGGCCTCAGTCATATCCGCTTGGAACATCCCTGTCTGTGGGATCCATAGGGAAAAGTTTGATTCTCTTGGAAGGGAGGCTGGGAACTGTAATGTTATTACTACTAATGATACTCCAAGTATGACTACTGGTTTTAACAGTCCCCCAGTTCAGCGTCTAACGCTTACTGAGCGCCCCAGTCTAACTGAGCGGCCTATGGGGACCGAGGGGACTACTGTAACTGAACGGTCTACTACTGCGACTAAACGATCCAGTATGACTGAGACGTCCTATGGGACGGACAAACTGACTGTTTCTGAGCGCTTTTACAATTATATTCAGCGTCCTTTCCCTAATAACCATCCTACTAATATTCCGCGTCGAAATTCTCATAAACTTGTCAGTCCCACGAAGTTGTGTGATCCGGTGGAATCATCAGTATCATTTTTACCAGCAGCAAAACTAGTTTTGAACCCTACTCGTCCTTCAACTTCTATTAATGTCAAGGCTCCAAAAAAATCTATCACACTTTCAAGAGTTTCAGAAGGATTAAACAGGATAGCTGACTCCAACTTTTATCAGTGCAGCTTACCAAACTGCTGGGATTTGTTTAAGACCCCTAAAACCTGGGATCGACATGTGAGAAACTTTCATTCGTCTCCACAAGTTCCTTTAGTGTCAAATCCACGCACAATAACTGCCTCCACTGCTACTACTCATTTGAAAACAAGCGAAACTACAAATTCGAATCGGTGGGAACCTTCCCCCACCACCAAGACCAAACCCGAAACCCATGGAACTTTAAAGGTTATATGTCCCCCTTTACCATCGTTACAAACACTACACCCTACGGGATTGTAAATATCATGTATCCCCCTTCAACACCTTCCCCCTCCACCACACCCCACGGAATTGTAAATACCATGTACCCCCCATCAACACCTTCCCCCTCCACCACACACCACGGAATTGTACATGTTCTACACCCCCCATCAACACCTTCCCCCACCACCACACCCCACGGAATTGTAAATGTCCTACACCCTCCTTCAACACCTTCCCCCTCCACCACACCCCACGGAATTGTACATGTCCTACACCCCCCTTCAACACCTTTCCCCTCCACCACACCCCACGAAATTGTACATGTCATCCATCCCCCTTCAAAACCTTCCCCTACCACCCCACCCCAAGGAATTGTAAATGTCATCCATCCCCCTTCATCAACATCAAAACAAAAAAACTTGTGTGAGCATGAAAAGGTGAACTTTACATCGCAGCCAGTTTCAACTCTGCCCGGAAAGCCTGAAATACCCTCAGTTCTACCCCATCTTGCTTTCAACCCCAACTCATTATCATACGGGTTCTCCCCACAGAAGGTATTGGGTTCCATCTTCGTCCAAGCAACTCCAAAAAGTCACACAGACTCAATAATCACCCCAAAAAAGACTGGAAGTAGTACCAGTACGCTCATCCCAACTTCATCCAGTTTAGACACCTTTGTAGAGAATTTGCAGCGTTTCCCGAGTTTAAATTCAGTCAACTCAACAGCAGTAAAGGCCACCACTAAGGTCGGAAGTAGTACCTCTAAGCAGTTCAATTTCGACCTAATGCCATCAAGTTCAAGGCCATACACTGATTCAAGACCTGTTGCAACGGTCCCGACTGACCCCAATAAGGTCACGACCGTGACCCTAACGAGTCCCAACTTCTTCCAAGAAACTCCCTCAAACTCAGAGAATAAAATCCAAAATGCCACGAGCACAGTCCCCAAATCTGACCCTCTACAGTTACCTTCCAACTATGAATTCTCAATGGAAATGGTCAACAGAAGCGACGACAAATTTTGCTGTCCTTATCCAAACTGCAGGGCCACATTTCGGATAAGCAGTGTCCATAATAAGTACAAGAGACATTGCAACGAGATCCACTTAAACCTCCGACCCTATAGATGCTCCATTTGTAAAGAGACTTTCGAAAGGAAGGATATCATAGATCGGCATATTTTAACTCATCTCAATCTCTAATTTTTGCATATTTTACTAAAGAAGGACTTTTATTCAATAACGCTGTAATTAATTGTACGTTTTGAAAATGAGACTGCTGGGTTTATCTTTATATTTTAATAAATCTCATCATTGAAACTTTGAAAGACGAATTTTACGCTAATTTATTTCATGTTAAATCTAATAGAAGGAAGTTCCAAAGTTAGTCGAACTCGAAGTCTTCAATCGTTATCGTTATATTCCTTAATTTGTATTGCATAATTTGTAAAACTGAATGTATGTGTGGAGGAATGCCGAATGGATCTATCTCTATCGCACAAATAACTTGTAGAAGTTGGCATGTTCGTTTCTAATAATTTTAAGGCTAATAACTGCCATGATATCATCATCATGTTGTTATATTCCTAAGAATGGCTATTAATTACTGAATGAATCTATGAATTTTAGGAATTTACTGGTACATTTTGGTCTGGAAGAAATAAGGAATTTCTTTATCCAAAAGATGTGAGGATTTATATTAAGATTTTAGAATAATTGTTGCATAAACTCTGGAGTAGTAATCTGGATCTTTCTAGTCAATTCTTGGTAATTTTTGACGTAATATATCGTGTGATTTATATTTTTCAGTATTATGTAGTCAATTCACTAGAGTTTTGTGGGCATTTCCTGAGGAGAGAGACACAAAGAAAAGGAACGTGAGTGAGTGCGTGTGTCGTCTATTCTTTTGTGACCGGTTGTCTGACACGTTTGGTGTTTTTGTAAAGGTCAACAAAATTAAAAATATATTTACAACTTTATCCGCATTTGAGCTGAAGATAAGAGGGTAAGATTATTTTATATTAAACTTACATTTCGAAATTACCGTATATCCTTGAATAGCGTCTGGGGATACTATTGATTTTTTCCAATTTTTTCAAGGGTAAAATTTAACAAGATTGAATGGGGCTTATGGGGTTATTAATGGTAATTAAGGGGATACTATTGGAAAGGGGATATTATTTCAGGATAAACGGTAGTTTGGTGTTTCTTTGTTTAAAAAACTCTACGTTTCTATTCTCTTTTGTCTGCAGATTTTTGGAAGTTCCGACGGAAATGAATCTACCGGCTAAACCGACGATAAAATACTACCGATGTTTGACCTGCTACCGGATCTTCGTTTCGAAAGAGGGTTTGGCCCTGCATAAACGAAGGGATGGGTGTGCCCTAAAGTACCCGTATAATAGGAAAGTTCGAGATGTCGGTGAACCTTCGACCGGTGATGAAATAACGGCAGATTTCGATAACCACCAACCGGAAGGGGAAAGGTTATTTTTTATGCAAAAGTATTTCTATTTTGAAGTGATGTAATATATTTTATTTTATTATTTACAGCTCGAGAGCGGAGGTCGAATTTGTGGGGGTTGTTAATGCTGAAGAAAATGGGAGAATATGTGCGGAGAATATGGCAGATTTCGATAACCACCTACCGGAAGGGGAAAGGTTATTTTTTATGCAAAAGTATTTCTATTTTGAAGTGATGTAATATATTTTATTTTATTATTTACAGCTCGAGGGCGGAGGTCGAATTTGTGGGGGTTGTTAATGCTGAAGAAAATGGGAGAATATGTGGGGAGAATATGGCAGATATCGATAACCACCAACCGGAAGGGGAAAGGTTATTTTTTATGCAAAAGTATTTCTATTTTGAAGGGATGTAATATATTTTATTTTATTATTTACAGCTCCAGGTCAGAGGTCGAATGTGTGGGGGTTGTTAATGCTGAGGAAAATGGGAGAATATGTGGGGAGAATATGGCAGATATCGATAACCACCAACCGGAAGGGGAAAGGTTATTTTTTATGCAAAAGTATTTCTATTTTGAAGGGATGTAATATATTTTATTTTATTATTTACAGCTCCAGGTCAGAGGTCGAATGTGTGGGGGTTGTTAATGCTGAGGAAAGTGGGAGAATATGTGCGGAGAATATGGTTGCAAAAGCAACTTGCACAACTCCAGCGGATTTCTTCGGCAATCGAAGCTTAAGAAGTACAGACTATATGTCCCAACACGGCAGGGTAGGCCGAAAGCCTAAGTATCGCAAGGCTCCAGAGCATAAATCGATAGGAAAAAGCTGGAAAAAAATATTAAAAGTGGCTCGAGAATACGAGAAAGGTCTCCGTGAAACGTCGACGCGTGTGTCTCGATGCCCGCCCTCCAAGACCGCCCTTCCCGAACGGAAATGCCCAATCTGCGGAATAATCTTTTGTTCACCTGCAAGCAAGAATCGGCACTTGACCAATGTTCATAAAGCAGGGACCATGAGACACAGAGTTCAGCCCCCGGTAAATTTCCCAGGACCTCCGTTCATATGTCCGTGGTGCTATAAAGCATCTAAAAGTAAGAAGAGTCTACAAGATCATAATAGTAAAATTCATAAAAAGTCCTGGGCAGCCGTGCTATCCCTTATTAATAAAACGGCCATAGCCAAGCTATCGCCGAGGGTTGTCTTGGAACGGATAATCCCTTCGACCCCGTCCCTCCCGAAGAGTGACCCCGGACCTTCGACCCCGTCCCTCCCGAAGAGTGACCCCGGACCTTCGACCCCGTCCCTCCCGAAGAGTGACCCCGGACCTTCGACCTCGTCCCTCCCGAAGAGTGACCCCGGACCTTCGATCCCGTCCCTCCCGAAGAGTGACCCCGGACCTTCGATCCCGTCCCTCCCGAAGAGTGACCCCGGACCTTCAAAAAGATTTGTTCATATGAACTTAAGGGAATCCCCCTCTACCTCCACGTGCACGACCTGTTGTAGCGGATGTGATAACCACACCTCTTCTCATCTTAAACGACCCTTAAATCCCCATCCGTCGACCCCCGTCTCATCACGAATAGGCAGCGACACTTTCCCTGGAGGCCGAGGTCGTGTCAAAGGTCAAACAGGAAGACGTAGGCTAAACCCCAAACCTACGGTCAAATACGAGATAATCCCCGGATTAAAAAGGTCAAGAGGGAGGCCGCGCGGTTCTACTAAAAACAAAAGGTCAAACACGAATGATCCCAAGTATGAAAAGTTCCGATGTACTGGCTGTGGGAGGGTCTTCCAGTATAAAAACCACGTCATTGTCCACATTGGAATAGACCATAGTAAAGACATCGATGACCCCGTGACCTATGACCTGACCTGACCTGACCTGGAGGTTCATATCCTAAATATATTTATTGCAGTGGAATAGCCTATTTTTTGTATAGAGACTGGGGTAGTTCTAGTTATTAACGGTGAAGGGAAACGCGAGACTTGTTGCTTAAATTATTTAACCGTAAAAACTCAAATGGAGTGAAGGTGGTTAGGCTCGTTTATTTTTCTAAAAGTTCGAATATTATTATTAAAACTGGAAGGTCAAAGGTCACATCTTATCTTTAGGTATTTTACAACGATAAGGTTAGGGCTTATCCGTGACGTCAGTCTTCCTGCCAGCCTTTTTTCTAGAATGAATTTGTATTAAATTATTGTTATTGTTTTTTTAATGGATTGTTTTGATTTTGAATAAAAATCAGACTGGCTAAAGTCGAGTTTTTCAAGGGCTTATCGTTCAAGAGGTTATCAAGTTTATTTATATCCTTCTTTGGTGGGTTTGTGACCTTTTTTTCGGTGCTAAGATAAGCCGCGGGTTGTGTAGATAAGGTAAAAACGCTGACGCTGACGCTGATTGTTTTATTTTTATCCAGAATCTATTCTATGTTTATTTATAATTTTATGATTGTTTTTTTTCCAGTTGGTTTGGTGTTTTTAACTGGAA